>CALNHX010004259.1:0-131137 GCA_940337035.1 Agriotes lineatus | reverse complement strand
GACGTCTTAGATGTCCCATATGTCCCTAACGTCCCAGACGTTCTAGATGTCCCATATGTCCTTAACTTTCCACACGCCCCAGTCGTCCCAGATTTCTCGTCCTAAATGTCCCAGACGTCCCAGTTTTTCCAAACATTCCATACGTCCCAGATCTCCCACGTTTTCTATCCCAAACGCACCAGACGTCACAGACGTCCCAGACGGCTCCGACGTCCCATACGTCCCAGATGTCCCAAATGTCCCAGACGTCCCAGACGCCCCAGTCGTCCCAGATTTACCGTCCTAAACGTCCCAGACGTCCCAGTTGTCCAAACATTCCATACGTCTCAATGTCCCACGTTTTCCATCCCAAACGCACCAGACGTCCCAGACGTCCCAGACGGCTCCGACGTCCCATACCTTCCAGTTGTCCCAAACATCCCAAACGTCAGAGACGTCCCAGATGTCCCATATGTCCCTAATGTCCCAGACGTCCCAGATGTCCTATATGTCCCTAACGTCCCAGACGTCCCAGACGTCCTAGATGCCCCATATGTCCCATATGCCCCTAACGTCCCAGACGTCCTAGATGTCCTATATGTTCCTAACGTCCCAGACGTCCCAGACGTCCTAGATGCCCCATATGTCCCATATGTCCCTAACGTCCCAGACGTCCCAGATGCCCTAGATGTCCCAACTATCCCATATGTCCCTAACGTCCCAGACGTCCTAGATGTCTTATATGTTTCTAACGTCCCAGACGTCCCAGATGTCTCATATGTCCCTAACGTCCCAGACGTCCCAGATGTCCCATATGTCCCTAACGTTCTAGACGTTCCAGATGTCCCAGATGTGCCTAACGTCCCAGACGTCCCAGATGTCCCATATGACCCATATGTCCCTAACACACCGGGCGTCCTAGATGTCCCATATGTCCTTAACGTCCCAGACGTCCCAGACGTCCTAGATGTCCCATATGTCCCTAATGACCCAGACGTCCTAAATGTCCCATATGTCCCTAACGTCCCAGACGTTCTAGATGTCTTATATGTTCCTAACGTCCTAGACGTCCCAGATGTCTCATATGTCCCTAACGTCCCAGACGTCCCAGATGTCCCATATGTCCCTAACGTTCTAGACGTTCTAGATGTCCCAGATGTGCCTAACGTCCCAGACGTCCCAGATGTCCCATATGTCCAATATGTCCCTAACACCCCGGGCGTCCTAGATGTCCCATATGTCCTTAACGTCCCAGACGTCCCAGACGTCCCAGATGTCCCATATGTCCCATATGTCCCTAACACCCCGGGCGTCCTAGATGTCCCATACGCCCTTAACGTCCCAGACGTCCCAGACGTCCCAGATGTCCCATACGTCCCAAATGTCAATAATATCCCAGGCGTCCCAGATGTCCCATATGTCTCATATGGCCCTAATGTCCCAAGCGTCCTAAATGTCCCATATGTCCTTAATGTCCCAGACGTCCCAGACGTCCCAGATGTCCCATATGTCCCTAGTGTCCCAGGCGTCCCAGCTGTCGCGTATGTTTCTAACGTTCCAGACGTCCCAGACGTTCTAGATGTCCCATATGTCCCTAACGTCCCAGACGTCCTGGATGTCCTATATGTCCCTAACGTCCCAGACGTCCTAAATGTCCCATATGTCCCGAATGTCCCAGACGTCCCAGCTGTCGCGTATGTTTCTAACGTTCCAAACGTCCCAGACGTTCTAGATGTCCCATGTCCCTAACGTCCTAGACGTCCTGGATGTCCTATATGTCCCTAACGTCCCAGACGTCCCAGACGCCTCATATGTCCCTAACGTCCCAGACGTCCCAGATGTCTCATATGTCCCTAGCGTCCCAGACGTCCTAGATGTTCCATATGTCTTTAACGTCTCAGACGTCCCAGATGTCCCATATGTCCCTAACGTCCCAGACGTCCCAGATGTCCCATATGTCCCATATATCCCTAATGTCCCAGGCCTCCTAAATGTCCCATATGTCCTTAACGTCCCAGACGTTTTAGATGTCTCATATGTCCTTAACGTCCCAGACGTCCCAGATGTCCCATATGTCCCATATGTCCCTAATGTCTCAGGCGTCCTAAATGTCCCATGTGTCTTTAACGTCCCAGACGTCCCAGACGTCTTCGATGTCCTGTATGTCCTTAACGTCCCAGACGTCCCAGATGTCCCATATGATCCTAACGTCCCAGACGTCCCAGATGAGCCATATGTCCCATATGTCCCTAATATCCCAGGCGTCTCAGATGTCCCATATGATACTAATGTCCCAGGCGTCTTAAATGTCCCATATGTCTTTAACGTCCCAGACGTCCCAGACGTCCTAGATGTCCCATATGTCCTTAACGTCCCAGACGTCCCAGATGTCTCTTATGTCGCTAACGTCCCAGACGTCTCGGATGTCCTATATGTCCCATATGTCCCTAATATCTGAGGCGTCCTAAATGTTACATATGTCCCTAACGTCCCAGACGTCCTAAATGTCCCATATGTCCCTAACGTCCCAGACGTCCCAGCTGTCCCGTATGTCCCTAACGTCCCAAACGTCCCAGACGTCCTGGATGTCCCATATGTCCCTAACGTTACAAACTTCTTAGATGTCCTATATGTCCCTAACGTCCCAGACGTCCCAGACGTCCTAAACGTCCCATATGTCCCATATGTCCCTAATGTCCCAGGCGTCCCAGATGTCCCATATGTCTTATATGTCCCTAATGTCCCAGGCGTCCTAAATGTCCCATATGTCCTTAACGTCCCAGACGTCCCAGACGTCCTAGATGTCCCATATGTCTTTAACGTCCCAGACGTCCCAGATGTCCCATATGTCCCTAACGTCCCAGACGTCCTAGATGTCCCATATGTTCCATATGTCCCTAATGTCCCAGGCGTTCTAGATGTTCCATTTGTCCCTAACGTCCCAGACGTTCTAAATGTCCCATATGTCCCTACCGTCCCTGACGTCCCAGCTGTCCCGTATGTCCCTAACGTCCCAGATGACCCAGACGTCCTAGATGTCTCATATGTCCTTAACGTCCCAGACGTCCCAGATGTCCCATATGTCCCTAACGTCCCAGACGTCCCAGATGTCCCATATGTCCCATATGTTCCTAATGTCCCAGGCGTCCTAAATGTCCCATATGTCCTTAACGTCCCAGACGTCCCAGACGTCCTAGAAGTCCCATATGTACCTAATATCCCAGACGTCCTAGATGTTTCATATGTCCTTAACGTCCCAGACGTCCCAGATGTCCCATATGTCCCTAACGTCCTAGACGTCCCAGATGTCTGATATATCCCATATTACCCTAATGTCCCAAGCGTCCCAAATGTCCCATATGTCCCTAACGTCCCAGACGTCCTAGATGTCCCATATGTTCCATATGTCCCTAATGTCCCAGGCGTTCTAGATGTTCCATTTGTCCCTAACGTCCCAGACGTCCTAAATGTCCCATATGTCCCTACCGTCCCTGACGTCCCAGCTGTCCCGTATGTCCCTAACGTCCCAGATGACCCAGACGTCCTAGATGTCTCATATGTCCTTAACGTCCCAGACGTCCCAGATGTCCCATATGTCCCTAACGTCCCAGACGTCCCAGATGTCCCATATGTCCCATATGTTCCTAATGTCCCAGGCGTCCTAAATGTCCCATATGTCCTTAACGTCCCAGACGTCCCAGACGTCCTAGAAGTCCCATATGTACCTAATATCCCAGACGTCCTAGATGTTTCATATGTCCTTAACGTCCCAGACGTCCCAGATGTCCCATATGTCCCTAACGTCCTAGACGTCCCAGATGTCTGATATATCCCATATTACCCTAATGTCCCAAGCGTCTCAAATGTCACATATGTCCCATATGTCCCTACTGTCCCAGGCGTCCTAAATGTCCCATATGGCCTTAACGTCCCAGACGTCCCAGACGTCCTAGATGTCCCATATGTTCTTAACGGCCCAGACGTCCTAGATGTGCCATATGTCCCACATGTTTCTAATGTCCCAGGCGTCCTAAATGTCCCATATGTCCTTAACGTCCCAGACGTCCCAGACGTCCTAGATGTCCCATATATCTTTAACGACCCAGACGTTCCAAATGTCCCATATGTTCATATGTCCCTAACGTCCCAGACGTCCCAGATGTCCCATATGTCCCTAACGTCCCAGACGTCCCAGATGTCCCATATGTCCCATATGTCGCTAATCTCCCAGGCGTCCTAAATGTCCCATATGTCCTTAAGGTCCCAGACGTTCCAGACGTTGTAGATGTCTCATATGTCCTTAACGTCCCAGATGTCTCTTATGTCCCTAACGTGCTAGACGTCCCAGATGTCCTATATGTCCCATATGTCCCTAATGTCCGAGGCGTCCTAAATGTTCCATATGTCCCTAACGTCCCAGACGTCCTAAATGTCCCATATGTCCCTAACGTCTTAGACGTCTCAGCTGTCCCGTATGTCCCTAACGTTCCAAACGTCCCAGACGTCCTAGATGTCCCATATGTCCCTAACGTCCCAAACGTCCTAGATGTCCTATATGTTTCTAACGTCCCAGACCTCCCAGACGTCCCAGATGTCCCTAATGTCATTGGCGTCCCAGATGTCCCATATGCCCCATATGTCATTAATGTCCCAGGCGTCCTAAATGTCCCATATGTCCTTAACGTCCCAGACGTCCCAGACGTCCTAGATGTCCGATATGTCCCTAACGTCCCAAACGTCCTAGATGTCCCATATGTTCCATATTTCAATAATGTCCCAGGCGTCCTAAATGTTCCATATGTCCCTACCGTTCCAGACGTCCCAGCTGTCCCGTATGTCCCTAACTTCCCAGATGACCCAGACGTCCTAGATGTCTCATATGTCCTTAACGTCCCAGACGTCTTAGATGTCCCTTATGTCCCTAACGTCCCGGACGTCCCAGATGTCCCATATGTCCCATATGTCCCTAATGTCCCAGGCCTCCTAAATGTCCCATATGTCCTTAACGTCCCAGACGTCCCAGACGTCTAGATGTCCCATATGTCGCTAATATTCCAGACGTTCTAGATGTCTCATATGTCCTTAACGTCCCAGACGTCCCAGATGTCCCATATGTCCCTAACGTCCTAGACGTCCCAGATGTCCCATATGTCCCATATGTCCCTAATGTCCCAGGCGTCCCAGATGTCCCATATGTCCCATATGTGCTTACTGTCCCAGGCGTCTTATGCTCCATATGTCCTTAACGTCCCAGACGTCCCAGACGTCCTAGATGTCCCATATGTCCTTAACGTCCCAGACGTCCCAGATGTCCCATATGTCCCATATGTTTCTAATGTCCCAGGCGTCCTAAATGTCCCATATGTCCTTAACGTCCCAGACGTCCCAGACGTCCTAGATGTCTCATATGTCCCTAACGTCCTAGACGTCCCAGATGTCCCATATGCCATAACGTCCCAGACGTTTTAGATGTCCCATATGTCTTTAACGTCCCAGACGTCCCAGGTGCCCCATATGTCGCTAACGTCCCAGACGTCTCAGATGTCCCATATGTCCCTAAAGTATTTAATGTCCCAGGCGCCCCAGATGTCACATATGTCCCATATGTCCCAAATGTCCAAAGCGTCCTAAATGTTCCATATGTCCCTAGCGTCCCAGACGTCCTAGATGTCCCACATGTCCTTAACGTCTCAGACGTCCCAGATGTCCCATATGTCCCTAACGTCCCAGAAGTCCCAAATGTCCCATATGTCCCATATGTCCCTAATGTCCCAGGCGCCCTAAATGTCCCATATGTCTTTAACGTCAAAGACATCCTAGACGTCCTAGATGTCCCATATGTTCTTAACGTCCCAGACGTCCCAGATGTCCCATATGTCCCATATGCCCCTAATGTCCCATGTGTCTTTAACGTCCCAGATATCCAAGACGTCCTCGATGTCCCACATGTCCTTAACGTCCCAGACGTCCCAGACGTCCTAGATGTCCCATATGTCCTTAACGTCCCAGACGTCCTAGATGTCCCATATGTCCCATATGTCCCTAATGTCCCAGGCGTCCCAGATGTCCCAAATGTCCCTTATGTCCCTACCGTCCCTGACATCCCAGCTGTCCCGTATGTCCCTAACGTCCCAGATGACCCAGACGTCCTAGATGTCTCATATGTCCTTAACGTCCCAGACGTCCCAGATGTCCCATATGTCCCTAACGTCCCAGACGTCCCAGATGTCCCATATGTCCCATATGTCCCTAATGTCCCAGGCGTCCTAAATGTCCCATATGTCCTTAACGTCCCAGACGTCCCAGACGTCCTAGAAGTCCCATATGTCCCTAATATCCCAGACGTTCTAGATGTTCCATTTGTCCCTAACGTCCCAGACGTCCTAAATGTCCCATATGTACCTACCGTCCCTGACATCCCAGCTGTCCCGTATGTCCCTAACGTCCCAGACGTCCCAGACGTCCTAAATGTCCCATATGTACCTACCGTCCCTGACATCCCAGCTGTCCCGTATGTCCCTAACGTCCCAGACGTCCCAGACGTCCTAGATGTCTCATATGTCCTTAACGTCCCAGACGTCCCAGATGTCCCATATGTCCTTAACGTCCCAGACGTCCTAGATGTCCCATATGTTCTTAACGTCCCAGACGTCCTAGATGTCCTATATGTCCCTAACGTCCCAGACGTCCCAGATGTCCCATATGTCTCATATGTCCCTAATATCCCACGCGCCCTAAATGTCCCATATGTCCTTAACGTCAAAGACATCCCAGACGTCCTAGATGTCCCATATGTCCTTAACGTCCCAGACGTCCTAGATGTCCCATATGTTCTTAACGTCCAAGACGTCCTAGATGTCCTATATGTCCCTAACGTCCCAGACGTCCCAGCTGTCCCGTATGTCCCTAACGTCCCAGACGTCCCAGACGTCCCAGCTGTCCCGTATGTCCCTAACGTCCCAGACGTCCCAGACGTCCTAGATGTCCCATATGTTCCTAACGTCCCAGACGTCCTAGATGTCTTATATGTCCCTAACGTCCCATACGTCCCAGATGTCCTCAATGTCCCAGACGTCCCAGACGCCCCAGTCGTCCCAGATTTCCCGTCCTAAACGTCCCAGACGTCCCAGTTGTCCAAACATTCCATACGTCTCAGATGACCCGCGTTTTCTATCCCAAACGCGCCAGACGTCCCAGACGTCCCAGACGGCTCCGACGTCCCATACGTTCCAGTTGTCCGAAACATCCCAAACGTCCCAGACGTCCCAGATGTCCCATATGTCCCTAACGTCCCAGACGTCCCAGATGTCCTATATGTCCCTAACGTCCCAGACGTCCCAGGCGTCCTAGATGCCCCATATGTCCCATATACCCCTAACGTCCCAGACGTCCTAGATGTCCTATATGTTCCTAACGTCCCAGACGTCCCAGATGTTCCATATGTCCCTAACGTCCCAGACGTCCCAGATGTTCTAGATGTCCCATATATCCCATATGTCCCTAACGTCCCAGACGTCCTAGATGTCTTATATGTTTCTAACGTCCCAGACGTCCCAGATGTCTCATATGTCCCTAACGTCCCAGACGTCCCAGATGTCCCATATGTCCCTAACGTTCTAGACGTCCCAGATGTCCCAGATGTGCCTAACGTCCCAGACGTCCCAGATGTCCCATATGTCATATATGTCCTTAACATCCCGGGCGTTCTAGATGTCCCATACGTCATTAATGTCCCAGACGTCCTAAATGTCCCATATGTCCCTAACGTCCCAAACGTCCCAGCTGTCCCGTATCTGCCTAACGTCCCAGACGTCCAAGACGTCCAAGATGTAACATATGTCCCTAACGTCCTAGACGTTCTAGATGTCCCATATGTCCCTAACGTCCCAGACGTGCCAGATGTCCCATATGTGCTTAACGTCTCAGACGTCTTAGATACCCTATGTGTCCCTAACATGCCAGATGTCCCAGATGTCCCATCTGTCCCCAATGTCCCAGACGTGCTAGATGTCCCATATGTCTTTAACGTCTCAGACGTCCCAGGCGACCTAGATGTTCCATATGTCCCTAACGTCCCAGACGTCCTAGATGTCCCATATGTCCTTAACGTCCCAGACGTCTTACATGTCCCATATGTCCTTAACATCTCAGACGTTCCAGGCGTCCTAGATGTCCTACATGTCCCTAACGTCCCAGACGTCACAGATGTCCCATACGTCCCTAACGTCCCAGCCTTTCCAGATGTCCCATACGTCCCTAACGTCCCTGACGTCCTAGATGTCCCATATGTCCCAGACGTCCCAAACGTCCTAGTTGTCCCATATGTCCCTAACGTATCAGGCGTCTTTGATGTCCCATATGTCCCTAACGTCCCATACGTCCCAGACGTCCTTGATGTCCCTTACATCTCAGACGTCCTAGATGTCCTATATGTCCCTAACGTCACAGACGTCCCAGATGTCTCATATGTCCCTAACGTCTTATACGTCCCAGATGTCCCATCTGTCCCATATGTCCCTAACGTCCCAGACGTCCTAAGTGTCCTACATGTCCCTAACGTCCCAGACGTCACAGATGTCCCATATATCCCTAACGTCCCAGACGTCCCAGATGTCCCATATGTCCCTAACGTCCCATACGTCCCAGATGTCCTCAATGTCCCAGACGTCCCAGACGCCCCAGTCGTCCCAGATTTCCCGTCCTAAACGTCCCAGACGTCCCAGTTGTCCAAACATTCCATACGTCTCAGATGACCCGCGTTTTCTATCCCAAACGCGCCAGACGTCCCAGACGTCCCAGACGGCTCCGACGTCCCATACGTTCCAGTTGTCCGAAACATCCCAAACGTCCCAGACGTCCCAGATGTCCCATATGTCCCTAACGTCCCAGACGTCCCAGATGTCCTATATGTCCCTAACGTCCCAGACGTCCCAGACGTCCTAGATGCCCCATATGTCCCATATACCCCTAACGTCCCAGACGTCCTAGATGTCCTATATGTTCCTAACGTCCCAGACGTCCCAGATGTTCCATATGTCCCTAACGTCCCAGACGTCCCAGATGTTCTAGATGTCCCATATATCCCATATGTCCCTAACGTCCCAGACGTCCTAGATGTCTTATATGTTTCTAACGTCCCAGACGTCCCAGATGTCTCATATGTCCCTAACGTCCCAGACGTCCCAGATGTCCCATATGTCCCTAACGTTCTAGACGTCCCAGATGTCCCAGATGTGCCTAACGTCCCAGACGTCCCAGATGTCCCATATGTCATATATGTCCTTAACATCCCGGGCGTTCTAGATGTCCCATACGTCATTAATGTTCCAGACGTCCTAAATGTCCCATATGTCCCTAACGTCCCAAACGTCCCAGCTGTCCCGTATCTGCCTAACGTCCCAGACGTCCAAGACGTCCAAGATGTAACATATGTCCCTAACGTCCTAGACGTTCTAGATGTCCCATATGTCCCTAACGTCCCAGACGTGCCAGATGTCCCATATGTGCTTAACGTCTCAGACGTCTTAGATACCCTATGTGTCCCTAACATGCCAGATGTCCCAGATGTCCCATCTGTCCCCAATGTCCCAGACGTGCTAGATGTGTCTTTAACGTCTCAGACGTCCCAGGCGACCTAGATGTTCCATATGTCCCTAACGTCCCAGACGTCCTAGATGTCCCATATGTCCTTAACGTCCCAGACGTCTTACATGTCCCATATGTCCTTAACATCTCAGACGTTCCAGGCGTCCTAGATGTCCTACATGTCCCTAACGTCCCAGACGTCACAGATGTCCCATACGTCCCTAACGTCCCAGCCTTTCCAGATGTCCCATACGTCCCTAACGTCCCTGACGTCCTAGATGTCCCATATGTCCCAGACGTCCCAAACGTCCTAGTTGTCCCATATGTCCCTAACGTATCAGGCGTCTTTGATGTCCCATATGTCCCTAACGTCCCATACGTCCCAGACGTCCTTGATGTCCCTTACATCTCAGACGTCCTAGATGTCCTATATGTCCCTAACGTCACAGACGTCCCAGATGTCTCATATGTCCCTAACGTCTTATACGTCCCAGATGTCCCATCTGTCCCATATGTCCCTAACGTCCCCAGACGTCCTAAGTGTCCTACATGTCCCTAACGTCCCAGACGTCACAGATGTCCCATATATCCCTAACGTCCCAGACGTCCCAGATGTCCCATATGTCCCTAACGTCTCATACGTCCCAGATGTACCATTTGTCCCATATGTCCCTAACATCCCAGACATCCTAGATTTCCTATATGTCCCTAACGTCCCAGACGTCCCAGATGTCCCATATGTCCCTAACGTCTCATACGTCCCAGATGTACCATCTGTCCCATATGTCCCTGACATCCCAGACATCCTAGATTTCCTATATGTTTCTAACGTTCCAGACGTCCAGATGTCCCATATGTCCCTACCGTCAAAGACGTCCCGGATATCCCAGACTTTCCAAACGTCGCAAGCGTTTCAGATGTCCTAGATATCCCATATGTCCCTAACGTCCCAGACGTCCTAGATGTCCCATATGTTCCTAACGTCCCAGACGTCCCAGATGTCCCATATGTTCCATATGTCCTTAACGTCCCAGACGTCCTAGATGTCTTACATGTCCCTAACGTCTCAGACTGCCCATATGTCCCTAACGTCTTAGACGTCATAGAGGTTCCATATGTCCCATACGTCCCAGACGTCCCAGATGTCTCATATGTCCCATATGTCCTTAACGTCCCAGACGTCCTAGATGTCCTATATGTCCCTAACGTCCCAGACGTCCCAGACGTCCTAGATGTCCTACATGTCCCTAACGTCCCAGACGTCTAGGTGTCCCATATGTCCCTAACGTCCCAGACGTTCCAGACGTCCTAGATGTCCCATATGTCCCTAACGTCCCAGACGTTCTAAATGTCCGTATGTCCTTAACTTTCTAGACGTCCCAAATGTCCCATATGTCCCTAACGTCCCAGACGTTCTAGATGTCCCATATGTCCTTAACTTTCCACACGCCCCAGTCGTTCCAGATTTCCCGTCCTAAATGTCCCAGACGTCCCAGTTTTTCCAAACATTCCATACGTCCCAGATCTCCCACGTTTTCTATCCCAAACGCACCAGACGTCACAGACGTAACAGACGGCTCCGACGTCCATACGTCCCAGATGTCCCAAATGTCCCAGACGTCCCAGACACCCCAGTCGTCCCAGATTTACCGTCCTAAACGTCCCAGACGTCCCAGTTGTCCAAACATTCCATACGTCTCAGATGTCCCACGTTTTCCATCCCAAACGCACCAGACGTCCCAGACGTCCCAGACGGCTCCGACGTCCCATACCTTCCAGTTGTCCAGAACATCCCAAACTGTCCCAGACGTCCCAGATGTCCCATATGTCCCTAACGTCCCAGGACGTCCAGATGTCCTATATGTCCCTAACGTCCCAGACGTCCCAGACGTCCTAGATGCCCCATATGTCCCATATGCCCCTAACGTCCCAGACGTCCTAGATGTCCTATATGTTCCTAACGTCCCAGACGTTCCAGATGTCCCATATGTCCCTAACGTCCCAGACGTCCCAGATGTCCTAGATGTCCCAACTATCCCATAAGTCCCTAACGTCCCAGACGTCCTAGATGTCTTATATGTTCCTAACGTCCCAGACGTCCCAGATGTCTCATATGTCCCTAACGTCCCAGACGTCCCAGATGTCCATATGTCCCTAACGTTCTAGACGTTCCAGATGTCCCAGATGTGCCTAACGTCCCAGACGTCCCAGATGTCCCATATGTCCCATATGTCCCTAACACCCCGGGCGTCCTAGATGTCCATATGTCCTTAACGTCCCAGACGTCCCAGACGTCCTAGATGTCCCATATGTCCCCTAATGACCCAGACGTCCTAAATGTCCCATATGTCCCTAACGTCCCAGACGTCCTAGATGTCTTATATGTTCCTAACGTCCTAGACGTCCCAGATGTCTCATATGTCCCTAACGTCCCAGACGTCCCAGATGTCCCATATGTCCCTAACGTTCTAGACGTTCCAGATGTCCCAGATGTGCCTAACGTCCCAGACGTCCCAGATGTCCCATATGACCCATATGTCCCTAACACCCCGGGCGTCCTAGATGTCCATATGTCCTTAACGTCCCAGACGTCCCAGACGTCCCAGATGTCCCATATGTCCCATATGTCTTTAACACCCCGGGCGTCCTAGATGTCCCATATGTCCTTAACGTCCAGACGTCCCAGACGTCCCAGATGTCTTATACGTCCCAAATGTCCCTAATATCCCAGGCGTCCCAGATGTCCCATATGTCTCATATGGCCCTAATGTCCAAAGCGTCCTAAATGTCCCATATGTCCTTAATGTCCCAGACGTCCCAGACGTCCAGATGTCCCATATGTCCCTAGTGTCCAGGCGTCCTAGATGTTCCATATGTCCCTAACGTCCCAGACGTCCTAAATGTCCCATATTTCCCTAATGTCCCAGACGTCCAGCTGTCGCGTATGTTTCTAACGTCCAGACGTCCCAGACGTTCTAGATGTCCATATGTCCCTAACGTCCCAGACGTCCTGGATGTCCTATATGTCCCTAACGTCCCAGACGTCCCAGACGCCTCATATGTCCCAGACGTCCCAGATGTCCCATATGTCCCTAGCGTCCCAGACGTCCTAGATGTCCCATATGTCTTTAACGTCTCAGACGTCCCAGATGTCCCATATGTCCCTAACGTCCCAGACGTCCCAGATGTCCCATATGTCCCATATATCCCTAATGTGCCAGGCCTCTAAATGTCCCATATGTCCTTAACGTCCCAGACGTCCAGACGTCCTAGATGTTTCATATGTCCTTAACGTCCCAGACGTCCAGATGTCCCATATGTCCCATATGTCCCTAATGTCCCAGGCGTCCTAAATGTCCCATGTGTCTTAACGTCCAGACGTCCAGACGTCTTCGATGTCCTGTATGTCCTTAACGTCCCAGACGTCCCAGATGTCCCATATGATCCTAACGTCCCAGACGTCCCAGATGAGCCATATGTCCCATATGTCCCTAATATCCAGGCGTCTCAGATGTCCCATATGTCCCATATGACACTAATGTCCCAAGCGTCTTAATGTCCCACATGTCTTTAACGTCCAGACGTCCAGACGTCCTAGACGTCCCATATGTCCTTAACGTCCCAGACGTCCCAGACGTCCTAGACGTCCCATATGTCCTTAACGTCCAGACGTCCCAGATGTCTCTTATGTCGCTAACGTCCCAGACGTCTCGGATGTCCTATATGTCCCATATGTTCCTAATGTCGAGGCGTCCTAAATGTCCCATGTGTCTTAACGTCCAGACGTCCCAGACGTCATCGATGTCCTGTATGTCCTTAACGTCCCAGACGTCCTAGACGTCCCATATGTCCTTAACGTCCCAGACGTCCCAGACGTCTTAGATGTCTCATATGTCCTTAACGTCCCAGACGTCCCCGATGTCCCATATGTCCCATATGTCCCTAATGTCACAGGCGTCCTAAATGTCCATGTGTCCTTTAACGTCCCAGACGTCCCAGACGTTTTCGATGTCCTGTATGTCCTTAACGTCCCAGACGTCCTAGACGTCCCATATGTCCTTAACGTCCCAGACGTCCCAGATGTCTCTTATGTCGCTAACGTCCCAGACGTCTCGGATGTCCTATATGTCCCATATGTTCCTAATGTCCGAGGCGTCCTAAATGTTACATATGTCCCTAACGTCCCAGACGTCCTAAATGTCCCATATGTCCCTAACGTCCAGACGTCCAGCTGTCTCGTATGTCCCTAACGTCCCAAACGTCCCAGACGTCCTGGATGTCCCATATGTCCCTAACGTTACAAACGTCTTAGATGTCCTATATGTCCCTAACGTCCAGACGTCCCAGACGTCCTAAACGTCCCATATGTCCCATATGTCCCTAATGTCCCAGGCGTCCCAGATGTCTCATATGTCTTATATGTCCCTAATGTCCCAGGCGTTCTAAATGTCCCATATGTCCTTAACGTCCAGACGTCCCAGACGTCCTAGATGTCCCATATGTCTTTAACGTCCCAGACGTCCCAGATGTCCCATATGTCCCTAACGTCCCAGACGTCCTAGATGTCCTATATGTTCCATATGTCCCTAATGTCCCAGGCGTTCTAGATGTTCCATTTGTATCCCTAACGTCCCAGACGTCCCAAATGTCCCATATGTAACTACCGTCCCTGACGTCCCAGCTGTCCGTATGTCCCCAACGTCCCAGATGACCCACACGTCCTAGATGTCTCATATGTCCTTACGTCCAGACGTCCCAGAGTCCCATATGTCCCTAACGTCCCAGACGTCCCAGATGTCCCATATGTCCCATATGTCCCTAATGTCCCAGGCGTCCTAAATGTCCCATATGTCCTTAACGTCCCAGACGTCCCAGACGTCCTAGAAGTCTCATATGTCCTAATATCCCGACGTCCTAGAAGTTTCATATGTCCTTAACGTCCCAGACGTCCCAGATGTCCCATATGTCCCTAACGTCCTAGACGTCCCAGATGTCTGATATATCCCATATTACCCTAATGTCCCAAGCGTCCCAAATGTCACATATGTCCCATATGTCCCTACTGTCCCAGGCGTCCTAAATGTCCCATATGTCCTTAACGTCCCAGACGTCCCAGATGTCCTAGATGTCCCATATGTTCTTACGGCCCAGACGTCCTAGATGTGCCATATGTCCCACAGGTTTCTATGTCCCAGGCGTCCTAAATGTCCCATATGTCCTTAACGTCCCAGACGTCCCAGACGTCCTAGATGTCCCATATATCTTTAACGACCCAGACGTTCCAAATGTCCCATATGTTTATATGTCCCTAACGTCCCAGACGTCCCAGATGTCCCATATGTCCCATATGTCGCTAATCTCCTGGCGTCTAAATGTCCCATATGTCCTTAAGGTCCAGACGTTCCAGACGTTGTAGATGTCTCATATGTCCTTAACGTCCCAGATGTCTCTTATGTCCCTAACGTGCTAGACGTCCCAGCTGTCCCGTATGTCCCTAACGTCCCAAACGTCCAGACGTCCTAGATGTCCCATATGTCCCTAACGTCCCAAACGTCTAGATGTCCTATATGTTTCTAACGTCCAGACCTCCCAGACGTCCCAGATGTCCCTAATGTCATTGGCGTCCCAGATGTCCCATATGCCCCATATGTCATTAATGTCACAGGCGTCCTAATGTCCCATATGTCCTTAACGTCCAGACGTCTCAGACGTCCTAGATGTCCGATATGTCTTTAACGTCCAGACGTCCAGATGTCCCATATGTCCCTAACGTCCAAACGTCCTAGATGTTCCATATGTCCCTACCGTCCCAGACGTCCCAGCTGTCCCGTATGTCCCAAACTTCCCAGATCACCCAGACGTCCTAGATGTCTCATATGTCCTTAACGTCCCAGACGTCTTAGATGTCCCTTATGTCCCTAACGTCCCGGACGTCCAAGATGTCCCATATGTCTTATATGTCCCTAATGTCCCAGGCGTCCTAAATGTCCCATATGTCCTTAACGTCCCAGGCGTCCCAGACGTCTAGATGTCCCATATGTCCCTAATATTCCAGACGTTCTAGATGTCTCATATGTCCTTAACGTCCCAGACGTCCCAGATGTCCCATATGTCCCTAACGTCCTAGACGTCCCAGATGTCCCATATGTCCCATATGTCCCTAATGTCCCAGGCGTCCCAGATGTCCCATATGTTCCATATGTGCTTACTGTCCCAGGCGCCCTAAATGCTCCATATGTCCTTAACGTCCCAGACGTCCCAGATGTCTTAGATGTCCCATATGTCCTTAACGTCCCAGACATCCCAGATGTCCCATATGTCCCATATGTTTCTAATGTCCCAGGCGTCCTAAATGTCCCATATGTCCTTAACGTCCCAGACGTCCCAGACGTCCTAGATGTCTCATATATCCTTAACGACCCAGATGTTCCAAATGTGCCATATGTTCTATATGTTCCTAACGTCCCAAAGGTTCCAGATGTCTCATATGTCCCTAACGTCCTAGACGTCCCAGATGTCCCATATGCCCTAACGTCCCAGACGTTTTAGATGTCCCATATGTCCTTAACGTCCCAGACGTCCCAGGTGCCCCATATGTCGCTAACGTCCCAGACGTCTCAGATGTCCCATATGTCCCTAAAGTCCTTAATGTCCCAGGCGCCCCAGATGTCACATATGTCCCATATGTCCCAAATGTCCAAAGCGTCCTAAATGTTCCATATGTCCCTAGCGTCCCAGACGTTCTAGATGTCCCACATGTCCTTAACGTCTCAGACGTCCCAGATGTCCCATATGTCCCTAACGTCCCAGAAGTCCCAAATGTCCCATATGTCCCATATGTCCCTAATGTCCCAGGCGCCCTAAATGTCCCATATGTCCTTAACGTCAAAGACATCCTAGACGTCCTAGATGTCCCATATGTTCTTAACGTCCCAGACGTCCCAGATGTCCCATATGTCCCATATGCCCCTAATGTCCCAGGCGTCCTAAATGTCCCATGTGTCTTTAACGTCCCAGATGTCCAAGACGTCCTCGATGTCCCACATGTCCTTAACGTCCCAGACGTCCCAGACGTCCTAGATCTCCCACATGTCCTTAACGTCCCAGACGTCCTAGATGTCCCATATGTCCCATATGTCCCTAATGTCCCAGGCGTCCCAGATGTCCAAATGTCCCATATGTCCCTAATGTCCCACGAGCCCTAAATGTCCCATATGTTCTTAAAGTTCCAGACGTCCCAGACGTCCTAGATGTCTCATATGTCCTTAACGTCCCAGACGTCCCAGATGTCTCTTATGTCCCTAACGTCTCTGACGTCCCAGATGTCCCGTATGTCCCTAACGTCCCAGACGTCCCAGCTGTCCCGTATGTCCCTAACGTCCCACACGTCCCAGACGTCCTAGATGTCCCATATGTTCCTAACGTCCCAGACGTCCTAGATGTCCTATATGTCCCTAACGTCCCAGACGTCCCAGATGTCCCATATGTCTCATATGTCCCCTAATGTCCCAGGCGTCCTAGATATTCCATATGTCCCTAACGTCCCAGACGTCCTAAATGTCCCATATGTTCCTAACGTCCCAGAAGTCCCAGCTGTCCCGTATGTCCCTAACGTCCCAAACGTCCCAAACGTCCTAGATGTCCCATATGTTCCTAACGTCCCAGACGTCTAGATGTCGTATATGTCCCTAACGTCCCAGACGTCCCAGATGTTCCACCTGTCTCATATGTCCCTAATGTCCCAGGCGTCCTAGATGTTCCATATGTCCCTAACGTCTCAAACGTCCTAAATGTCCCATATGTCCCTAACGTCCCAGACGTCCCAGATGTTCCATATGTCCCTAACGTCCCAGACGTTATAGATGTCCCATATGTTTTTAACGTCCAAGACGTCCCAGAAGTCCCATGTGTCCCTAACGTCGCAGACGTCCCAGATGTTCCATATGTCCCATATGTCCTTAATGTCCCAGGCGTCCCAGATGTCCCATAAATCCCATATGTCTTTTATATCCCAGGCGTCCTAAATGTCCCATATGTCCCATATGTCCCTAACGTCCCCGACGTCCTAGATGTCCCATATGACCCATATGTCCCTAATGTCCCAGGCGTGCTAAATGTCTCATATGTCCTTAACGTCCCAGACGTCCCAGACGTCCTAGATGTCCCATATGCCCCATACATCTCTAATGTCCCAGGCGTCCTAGATGTCCAATATGTCCTTAACGTCCCAGACGTCCCAGACGTCCCATATGTCCTTAACGTCCCAGACGTCCCAGATGTCCCATATGTCCCCTAATGTCCCATGGGTCCTAAATGTCCCATATGTCCTTAACGACCCAGACGTCCCAGATGTTCCATATGTCCCTAACGTCCCAGACGTTATAGATGTCCCATATGTTTTTAACGTCCAAGACGTCCCAGAAGTCCCATGTGTCCCTAACGTCCCCGACGTCCTAGATGTCCCATATGACCCATATGTCCCTAATGTCCCAGGCGTGCTAAATGTCTCATATGTCCTTAACGTCCCAGACGTCCCAGACGTCCTAGATGTCCCATATGCCCCATACATCTCTAATGTCCCAGGCGTCCCTAAATGTCCAATATGTCCTTAACGTCCCAGACGTCCCAGTCGTCCTAGATGTCCCATATGTCCTTAACGTCCCAGACGTCCCAGATGTCCCATATGTCCCTAATGTCCCATGGGTCCTAAATGTCCCATATGTCCTTAACGTGCCAGACGTCCCAGACGTCCTAGATGTCCCATATGTCCTTAACGTCCCAGACGTCCCAGACGTCCTAGATGTCCATATGTCAGATTTGTCCTTATTGTCCCAGGCGTCCCAAATATCCCATATGTCTCATATGTTCCTAATGTCCCTGGCGTCTTAGATGTTCCATATGTCTCTAACGTCCCAGACGTCCTAGATGTCCTATATGTCCGTAACGTCCCAGATGTCCCAGATGTCCCATATGTCTCGTATGTCCCTAATGTCCCAGCGTCTTAGATGTTCCATATGTCCTTAACGTCCCAGACGTCCTAAATGTCCCATATGTCCCTAACGTCTTAGACGTCCCAGATGTTCCACATGTCTCTAACGTCCCAGACGTCTTAGATGTTCCATATGTCTTTAACGTCCCAAACGTCCCAGATGTCCCATATGTCCCATATGTCCTTAATGTCCCAGGCGTCCCAGATGTCCCATATGTCCCATATGTCCCTAATGTCCCAGGCGTTCTAAATGTCCCATATGTCCTTAACGTCCCAGACGTCCCAGACGTCCTAGATGTCCCATATGTCCCATATGTCCCTAATGTCCCAGGCGTCCAGATGTCCAATATGTCCCTAATGTCCCAGGCGTTCTAAATGTCCCATATGTCCTTAACATCGCAGACGTCCCAGACGTCCCATATATCCCATATGTCCTTAATGTCCCAGGCGTCCTCAATGTCCCATATGTCCTTAACGTCCCAGACGTCCCAGATGTCCCATATGTCCCATATGTCCCTAATGTTCCAGGCGTCCTAGATGTTCCATACGTTCCTACCGTCCCAGACGTCCTAAATGTCCCATATGTCCCTAACGTCCCAGACGTTCCAGCTGTCCCGTAAGTCACTAACGTCCCAAACGTCCCAGACGTCCTAGATGTCCCATATGTCCCTAACGTCCCAGACGTCCTAGATGTCCCTAATGTCCTTAACGTGCCAGACGTCGCAGATGTCCCATATGTCCCATATGTCTCTAATGTTTCAGGCGTTTTAAATGCCCCATATGTCCTTAACGTCCCCAGACGTCCCAGACGTCCCAGACGTCCTAGATGTAACATATGCCCTTAACTTCCCAGACGCCCCAGATGTCACATTTGTACCTAACGTCCCAGACGTCCCTGGTGTCTCACATGTCCCATATGTTCCTAACGTTCCAGGCGTCCTAGAAATTCCATATATCCCTAACGTCCCAGACGTCCTAAATGTCCCATTTTTCCCTAACGTCCCAGAAGTCCCAGCTGTCCCGTATGTTCCTAACGTCCCAGACGTCCTAGATGTCCCATATGTCTCTAACGTCCCCGACGTCCTAGATGTCCTATATATCCCTAACGTACCAGACGTCCCAGATGTCCCATATGTTTCATATGTCCCTAATGTCTCAGGCGTCTTAGATGTTCTATATGTCCTTAACGTCCCTGACGTCCAGATGTTCCATATGTCCTAACGTCCCAGACGTCCTAGATGTCCCATATGTCCTTAACGTCACAGACGTCCCAGATGTCCCATATTTCCCATATGTCCCTAATGTCCCAGGCTTCCAGAAGTCCCATATGTCCCATATGTCCCTAATGTTCTAGGCGTCCTAAATGTCCCATATGTCTTTAACGTCCCAGACGTCCCAGACGTCCTAGATGTCCCATATGTTCTTAACGTCCCAGACGTCCCAGATGTCCCATATGTCCCAATGTCCCTAATGTCCCAGGCGTCCTAAATGTCCCATGTGTCCTTACCGTCCCAGACGTCCCAGGCGTCCTCGATGTCCCATATGTCCTTAACGTCCCTGACGTCCCAGATGTCCCATATGTTCCAAACGTCCCAGACGTCCCAGATGTCCCATATGTCCCATATGTCTTTAATGTCCAAGGTGTCCAAGATGTCCCATATGTCCCATATGTTCCCAATGTCCCAAACGTTCTAAATGTCCCATATGTCCTTAATATCCCAGACGTCCCAGACGTCCTAGATGTCCCATATGTCCTTAACGTCCCAGACGTCCCAGATGTCTCATATGTCCCTAACGTCCCAGACGTCCCAGATGTCCCATATGTTCCATATGTTCCTAATGTCCCAGGTGTCCTAGATGTTCCATATGTCCCTAACGTCCCAGACGTCCTAAATGTCCCATATGTCTCTAACGTCCCAGACGTCCCAGCTGTCCCGTATGTCCCTAACGTCCCAGACGTCCCAGACGTCCTAGATGTCCCAGACGTCCTAGATGTCCTATATATCCCTAACGTCCCAGACGTCCTAGATGTCCTATATGTCCCTAACGTTCCAGACGTCCCAGACGTCTCAGATGTCCCATATGTCCCATATGTTTCTAATGTCTCAGGCGTCCCAGATGTCCCATATGTCCCATATGCCCCTAATGTCCCAGGCGTCCTAAATGTTCCATACGTCCTTAACGTACCAGACGTCCCAGACGTCCTAGATGTCCCATATGTTCTTTACGTCCCAGACGTCCCAGATGTCCCATATGTCCCTAGCGTCCCAGACGTCCTAGATGTCCCACATGTCCCTAACGTCCCAGACGTCCCAGACGTGCTAGATGTCTCAGATGTCCTTAACGTCCCAGACGTGCCAGACGTCCCATATGTTTCATATGTCCCTAATGTCTCAGGCGTCTTAGATGTTCTATATGTCCTTAACGTCCAAGACGTCCTAAATTTCCCATATGTCCTTAACGTCCCTGACGTCCCAGATGTTCCATATGTCCTAACGTCCCAGACGTCCTAGATGTCCCATATGTCCTTAACGTCACAGACGTCCCAGATGTCCCATATTTCCCATATGTCCCTAATGTCCCAGGCGTCCCAGAAGTCCCATATGTCCCATATGTCCCTAATGTTCTAGGCGTCCTAAATGTCCCATATGTCTTTAACGTCCCAGACGTCCCAGACGTCCTAGATGTCCCATATGTTCTTAACGTCCCAGACGTCCCAGATGTCCCATATGTCCCAATGTCCCTAATGTCCCAGGCGTCCTAGATGTTCCATATGTTCCTAACGTCGCAGACGTCCTAAATGTCCAATATGTCCTTAACGTCCCAGACGTCCCAGATGTCCCATATGTCCCATATGTCCCTAATGTCCCAGGTGTCCTAAATGTCCCATATGTCCTTAACGTCCCAGACGTCCTAGACGTCCTAGATGTCCCATATGTCCTTAACGTACCAGACGTCGCAGATGTCCCATATGTCCCATATGTCTCTAATGTTTCAAGCGTCCTAAATGTCCCATATGTCCTTAACGTCCCAGGCGTCGCAGATGTCCCATATGTCCCATATACCCCTAATGTTCCAGGCGTCCTAAATGTTCCATACGTCCTTAACGTCCCAGACGTCCCAAACGTCCTAGCTGTCCCATATGTCTTTAACGTCCCAGACGTCCCAGATGTCCAATATGTCCCTAACGTTCCAGACGTCCCAGATATCCCATATGTCCCATATGTCATTAATGTCCCAGGCGTCCTATATATTCCATATTTCCCTAACGTCCCAGACGTCCTAAATGTCCCATATGTCCCTATTGTCCCAGACGTCCCAGCTGTCCCGTATGTCCCTAACGTACCAGACGTCCCAGATGTCCTAGATGTCCCATATGTCCCTAACGTCCCAGACGTCCTAGATGTCCTATATGTCCCTAACGTCCCAGACGTCCCAGATGTCCCATATGTCCCATATGTCCCTAATGTCCCAGGCGTCGTAGATGTTCCATATGTCCCTAACGTCCCAAACGTCCTAAATGTCCAATATGTCCCTAACGTCCCAGACGTCCCAGATGTTCCATATGTCCCTAACGTCCCAGACGTTTAGATGTCCCATATGGCTTTAACGTCCCAGACGTCATAGATATCCCATATGTCCCAAACGTCTCAGACGTCCCAGATCTTCAAAATGTCCCATATGTCCTTAATGTCCCAGGCGTCCCAGATGTCCCATAAATCCCATATGTCCTTAATATCCCAGGCGTCCTAAATGTCCCATATGTCCCTAACGTCCCAGACGTCCTAGATGTCCCATATGTCCCATATGTCCCTAATGTCCCAGGCGTCCTAAATGTCCCATATGTCCTTAACGTCCCAGACGTCCCAGATGTCCCATATGTGCTTAACGTCCCAGACGTCCCAGATGTCCCATATGTCCCATATGTCCTTAATGTCCCAGGTGTCCCAAATGTCCCATATGTCCCATATGTCCCTAATGTCCCAGGCGTTCTAAATGTCCCATATGTCCTTAATATCCCAGACGTCCCAGACGTCCTAGATGTGTCATATGTCCTTAACGTCCCAGACGACCCAGATGTCTCATATGTCCCTAACGTCCCAGACGACCCAGATGTCTCATATGTCCCTAACGTCCCAGACGTCCCAGATGTCCCATATGTCCCATATGTCCCTAATGTCCCAGGCGTCCTAGATGTTCCATATGTTCCTAACGTCCCAGAAGTCCCAAATGTCCCATATGTCCCATATGTCCCTAATGTCCCAGGCGCCCTAAATGTCCCATATGTCCTTAACGTCAAAGACATCCTAGACGTCCTAGATGTCCCATATGTTCTTAACGTCCCAGACGTCCCAGATGTCCCATATGTCCCATATGCCCCTAATGTCCCAGGCGTCCTAAATGTCCCATGTGTCTTTAACGTCCCAGATGTCCAAGACGTCCTCGATGTCCCACATGTCCTTAACGTCCCAGACGTCCCAGACGTCCTAGATCTCCCACATGTCCTTAACGTCCCAGACGTCCTAGATGTCCCATATGTCCCATATGTCCCTAATGTCCCAGGCGTCCCAGATGTCCAAATGTCCCATATGTCCCTAATGTCCCACGAGCCCTAAATGTCCCATATGTTCTTAAAGTTCCAGACGTCCCAGACGTCCTAGATGTCTCATATGTCCTTAACGTCCCAGACGTCCCAGATGTCTCTTATGTCCCTAACGTCTCTGACGTCCCAGATGTCCCGTATGTCCCTAACGTCCCAGACGTCCCAGCTGTCCCGTATGTCCCTAACGTCCCACACGTCCCAGACGTCCTAGATGTCCCATATGTTCCTAACGTCCCAGACGTCCTAGATGTCCTATATGTCCCTAACGTCCCAGACGTCCCAGATGTCCCATATGTCTCATATGTCCCTAATGTCCCAGGCGTCCTAGATATTCCATATGTCCCTAACGTCCCAGACGTCCTAAATGTCCCATATGTTCCTAACGTCCCAGAAGTCCCAGCTGTCCCGTATGTCCCTAACGTCCCAAACGTCCCAAACGTCCTAGATGTCCCATATGTTCCTAACGTCCCAGACGTCCTAGATGTCGTATATGTCCCTAACGTCCCAGACGTCCCAGATGTTCCACCTGTCTCATATGTCCCTAATGTCCCAGGCGTTATAGATGTTCCATATGTCCCTAACGTCTCAAACGTCCTAAATGTCCCATATGTCCCTAACGTCCCAGACGTCCCAGATGTTCCATATGTCCCTAACGTCCCAGACGTTATAGATGTCCCATATGTTTTTAACGTCCAAGACGTCCCAGAAGTCCCATGTGTCCCTAACGTCGCAGACGTCCCAGATGTTCCATATGTCCCATATGTCCTTAATGTCCCAGGCGTCCCAGATGTCCCATAAATCCCATATGTCTTTTATATCCCAGGCGTCCTAAATGTCCCATATGTCCCATATGTCCCTAACGTCCCCGACGTCCTAGATGTCCCATATGACCCATATGTCCCTAATGTCCCAGGCGTGCTAAATGTCTCATATGTCCTTAACGTCCCAGACGTCCCAGACGTCCTAGATGTCCCATATGCCCCATACATCTCTAATGTCCCAGGCGTCCTAGATGTCCAATATGTCCTTAACGTCCCAGACGTCCCAGACGTCCCATATGTCCTTAACGTCCCAGACGTCCCAGATGTCCCATATGTCCCTAATGTCCCATGGGTCCTAAATGTCCCATATGTCCTTAACGACCCAGACGTCCCAGATGTTCCATATGTCCCTAACGTCCCAGACGTTATAGATGTCCCATATGTTTTTAACGTCCAAGACGTCCCAGAAGTCCCATGTGTCCCTAACGTCCCCGACGTCCTAGATGTCCCATATGACCCATATGTCCCTAATGTCCCAGGCGTGCTAAATGTCTCATATGTCCTTAACGTCCCAGACGTCCCAGACGTCCTAGATGTCCCATATGCCCCATACATCTCTAATGTCCCAGGCGTCCTAAATGTCCAATATGTCCTTAACGTCCCAGACGTCCCAGTCGTCCTAGATGTCCCATATGTCCTTAACGTCCCAGACGTCCCAGATGTCCCATATGTCCCTAATGTCCCATGGGTCCTAAATGTCCCATATGTCCTTAACGTGCCAGACGTCCCAGACGTCCTAGATGTCCCATATGTCCTTAACGTCCCAGACGTCCCAGACGTCCTAGATGTCCCATATGTCAGATTTGTCCTTATTGTCCCAGGCGTCCCAAATATCCCATATGTCTCATATGTTCCTAATGTCCCTGGCGTCTTAGATGTTCCATATGTCTCTAACGTCCCAGACGTCCTAGATGTCCTATATGTCCGTAACGTCCCAGATGTCCCAGATGTCCCATATGTCTCGTATGTCCTTAATGTCCCAGGCGTCTTAGATGTTCCATATGTCCTTAACGTCCCAGACGTCCTAAATGTCCCATATGTCCCTAACGTCTTAGACGTCCCAGATGTTCCACATGTCTCTAACGTCCCAGACGTCTTAGATGTTCCATATGTCTTTAACGTCCCAAACGTCCCAGATGTCCCATATGTCCCATATGTCCTTAATGTCCCAGGCGTCCCAGATGTCCCATATGTCCCATATGTCCCTAATGTCCCAGGCGTTCTAAATGTCCCATATGTCCTTAACGTCCCAGACGTCCCAGACGTCCTAGATGTCCCATATGTCCCATATGTCCCTAATGTCCCAGGCGTCCCAGATGTCCAATATGTCCCTAATGTCCCAGGCGTTCTAAATGTCCCATATGTCCTTAACATCGCAGACGTCCCAGACGTCCCATATATCCCATATGTCCTTAATGTCCCAGGCGTCCTCAATGTCCCATATGTCCTTAACGTCCCAGACGTCCCAGATGTCCCATATGTCCCATATGTCCCTAATGTTCCAGGCGTCCTAGATGTTCCATACGTTCCTACCGTCCCAGACGTCCTAAATGTCCCATATGTCCCTAACGTCCCAGACGTTCCAGCTGTCCCGTAAGTCACTAACGTCCCAAACGTCCCAGACGTCCTAGATGTCCCATATGTCCCTAACGTCCCAGACGTCCTAGATGTCCCTAATGTCCTTAACGTGCCAGACGTCGCAGATGTCCCATATGTCCCATATGTCTCTAATGTTTCAGGCGTTTTAAATGCCCCATATGTCCTTAACGTCCCAGACGTCCCAGACGTCCCAGACGTCCTAGATGTAACATATGCCCTTAACTTCCCAGACGCCCCAGATGTCACATATGTACCTAACGTCCCAGACGTCCCTGGTGTCTCACATGTCCCATATGTTCCTAACGTTCCAGGCGTCCTAGAAATTCCATATATCCCTAACGTCCCAGACGTCCTAAATGTCCCATTTTTCCCTAACGTCCCAGAAGTCCCAGCTGTCCCGTATGTTCCTAACGTCCCAGACGTCCTAGATGTCCCATATGTCTCTAACGTCCCCGACGTCCTAGATGTCCTATATATCCCTAACGTACCAGACGTCCCAGATGTCCCATATGTTTCATATGTCCCTAATGTCTCAGGCGTCTTAGATGTTCTATATGTCCTTAACGTCCAAGACGTCCTAAATGTCCCATATGTCCTTAACGTCCCTGACGTCCCAGATGTTCCATATGTCCTAACGTCCCAGACGTCCTAGATGTCCCATATGTCCTTAACGTCACAGACGTCCCAGATGTCCCATATTTCCCATATGTCCCTAATGTCCCAGGCGTCCCAGAAGTCCCATATGTCCCATATGTCCCTAATGTTCTAGGCGTCCTAAATGTCCCATATGTCTTTAACGTCCCAGACGTCCCAGACGTCCTAGATGTCCCATATGTTCTTAACGTCCCAGACGTCCCAGATGTCCCATATGTCCCAATGTCCCTAATGTCCCAGGCGTCCTAAATGTCCCATGTGTCCTTACCGTCCCAGACGTCCCAGGCGTCCTCGATGTCCCATATGTCCTTAACGTCCCTGACGTCCCAGATGTCCCATATGTTCCAAACGTCCCAGACGTCCCAGATGTCCCATATGTCCCATATGTCTTTAATGTCCAAGGTGTCCAAGATGTCCCATATGTCCCATATGTTCCCAATGTCCCAAACGTTCTAAATGTCCCATATGTCCTTAATGTCCCAGACGTCCCAGACGTCCTAGATGTCCCATATGTCCTTAACGTCCCAGACGCCCCAGATGTCTCATATGTCCCTAACGTCCCAGACGTCCCAGATGTCCCATATCTTCCATATGTTCCTAATGTCCCAGGTGTCCTAGATGTTCCATATGTCCCTAACGTCCCAGACGTCCTAAATGTCCCATATGTCTCTAACGTCCCAGACGTCCCAGCTGTCCCGTATGTCCCTAACGTCCCAGACTTCCCAGACGTCCTAGATGTCCCAGACGTCCTAGATGTCCTATATATCCCTAACGTCCCAGACGTCCTAGATGTCCTATATGTCCCTAACGTTCCAGACGTCCCAGACGTCTCAGATGTCCCATATGTCCCATATGTTTCTAATGTCTCAGGCGTCCCAGATGTCCCATATGTCCCATATGCCCCTAATGTCCCAGGCGTCCTAAATGTTCCATACGTCCTTAACGTACCAGACGTCCCAGACGTCCTAGATGTCCCATATGTTCTTTACGTCCCAGACGTCCCAGATGTCCCATATGTCCCTAGCGTCCCAGACGTCCTAGATGTCCCACATGTCCCTAACGTCCCAGACGTCCCAGACGTGCTAGATGTCTCAGATGTCCTTAACGTCCCAGACGTGCCAGACGTCCCATATGTTTCATATGTCCCTAATGTCTCAGGCGTCTTAGATGTTCTATATGTCCTTAACGTCCAAGACGTCCTAAATGTCCCATATGTCCTTAACGTCCCTGACGTCCCAGATGTTCCATATGTCCTAACGTCCCAGACGTCCTAGATGTCCCATATGTCCTTAACGTCACAGACGTCCCAGATGTCCCATATTTCCCATATGTCCCTAATGTCCCAGGCGTCCCAGAAGTCCCATATGTCCCATATGTCCCTAATGTTCTAGGCGTCCTAAATGTCCCATATGTCTTTAACGTCCCAGACGTCCCAGACGTCCTAGATGTCCCATATGTTCTTAACGTCCCAGACGTCCCAGATGTCCCATATGTCCCAATGTCCCTAATGTCCCAGGCGTCCTAGATGTTCCATATGTTCCTAACGTCGCAGACGTCCTAAATGTCCAATATGTCCTTAACGTCCCAGACGTCCCAGATGTCCCATATGTCCCATATGTCCCTAATGTCCCAGGTGTCCTAAATGTCCCATATGTCCTTAACGTCCCAGACGTCCTAGACGTCCTAGATGTCCCATATGTCCTTAACGTACCAGACGTCGCAGATGTCCCATATGTCCCATATGTCTCTAATGTTTCAAGCGTCCTAAATGTCCCATATGTCCTTAACGTCCCAGGCGTCGCAGATGTCCCATATGTCCCATATACCCCTAATGTTCCAGGCGTCCTAAATGTTCCATACGTCCTTAACGTCCCAGACGTCCCAAACGTCCTAGCTGTCCCATATGTCTTTAACGTCCCAGACGTCCCAGATGTCCAATATGTCCCTAACGTTCCAGACGTCCCAGATATCCCATATGTCCCATATGTCATTAATGTCCCAGGCGTCCTATATATTCCATATTTCCCTAACGTCCCAGACGTCCTAAATGTCCCATATGTCCCTATTGTCCCAGACGTCCCAGCTGTCCCGTATGTCCCTAACGTACCAGACGTCCCAGATGTCCTAGATGTCCCATATGTCCCTAACGTCCCAGACGTCCTAGATGTCCTATATGTCCCTAACGTCCCAGACGTCCCAGATGTCCCATATGTCCCATATGTCCCTAATGTCCCAGGCGTCGTAGATGTTCCTTATGTCCCTAACGTCCCAAACGTCCTAAATGTCCAATATGTCCCTAACGTCCCAGACGTCCCAGATGTTCCATATGTCCCTAACGTCCCAGACGTTTAGATGTCCCATATGGCTTTAACGTCCCAGACGTCATAGATATCCCATATGTCCCAAACGTCTCAGACGTCCCAGATCTTCAAAATGTCCCATATGTCCTTAATGTCCCAGGCGTCCCAGATGTCCCATAAATCCCATATGTCCTTAATATCCCAGGCGTCCTAAATGTCCCATATGTCCCTAACGTCCCAGACGTCCTAGATGTCCCATATGTCCCATATGTCCCTAATGTCCGAGGCGTCCTAAATGTCCCATATGTCCTTAACGTCCCTGACGTCCCAGATGTCCCATATGTGCTTAACGTCCCAGACGTCCCAGATGTCCCATATGTCCCATATGTCCTTAATGTCCCAGGTGTCCCAAATGTCCCATATGTCCCATATGTCCCTAATGTCCCAGGCGTTCTAAATGTCCCATATGTCCTTAATATCCCAGACGTCCCAGACGTCCTAGATGTGTCATATGTCCTTAACGTCCCAGACGACCCAGATGTCTCATATGTCCCTAACGTCCCAGACGACCCAGATGTCTCATATGTCCCTAACGTCCCAGACGTCCCAGATGTCCCATATGTCCCATATGTCCCTAATGTCCCAGGCGTCCTAGATGTTCCATATGTTCCTAACGTCCCAGACGTCCTAAATGTCCCATATGTCTCTAACGTCCCAGACGTCCCAGCTGTCCCGTATGTCCCTAACGTCCCAGACGTCCTAGACGTCCCAGATGTCCCATATGTCCCATATGTCCTTAATGTCTTAGGTGTCCCAGATGTCCCATATGTCCCATATGTCCCTAATGTCCCAGGCGTTCTAAATGTCCCATATGTCCTTAATGTCCCAGGCGTCCTAGATGTCTCGTTAGTCCCATATGTCGCTCATGTCCCAGGCGTCCTAGATGCTCCATATGTTCCTAACGTCCCAGACGACCCAGATGTCTCATATGTCCCTAACGTCCCAGACGTCCCAGATGTCCCATATGTCCCATATGTCCCTAATGTCCCAGGCGTCCTAGATGTTCCATATCTTCCTAACGTCCCAGACGTCCTAAATGTCCCATATGTCTCTAACGTCTCAGACGTCCCAGCTGTCCCGTATGTCCCTAACGTCCCAGACGTCCTAGACGTCCCAGATGTCCCATATGTCCCATATGTCTTTAATGTCCCAGGTGTCCCAGATGTCCCATATGTCCCATAGGTCCCAGACGTCCCAGATGGCTCCGACGTCCCATACCTTCCAGTTGTCCCAAACATCCCAAACGTCCCAGACGTCCCAGATGTCCCATATGTCCCTAACGTCCCAGACGTCCCAGATGTCCTATATGTCCCTAACGTCCCAGACGTCCCAGACGTCCTAGATGCCCCATATGTCCCATATGCCCCTAACGTCCCAGACGTCCTAGATGTCCTATATGTTCTTAACGTCCCAGACGTTCCAGACGTCCCATATGTCCCTAACGTCCCAGACGTCCCAGATGTCCTAGATGTCCCAACTATCCCATAAGTCCCTAACGTCCCAGACGTCCTAGATGTCTTATATGTTCCTAACGTCCCAGACGTCCCAGATGTCTCATATGTCCCTAACGTCCCAGACGTCCCAGATGTCCCATATGTCCCTAACGTTCTAGACGTTCCAGATGTCCCAGATGTGCCTAACGTCCCAGACGTCCCAGATGTCCCATATGTCCCATATGTCCCTAACACCCCGGGCGTCCTAGATGTCCCATATGTCCTTAACGTCCCAGACGTCCCAGACGTCCTAGATGTCCCATATGTCCCTAATGACCCAGACGTCCTAAATGTCCCATATGTCCCTAACGTCCCAGACGTCCTAGATGTCTTATATGTTCCTAACGTCCTAGACGTCCCAGATGTCTCATATGTCCCTAACGTCCCAGACGTCCCAGATGTCCCATATGTCCCTAACGTTCTAGACGTTCCAGATGTCCCAGATGTGCCTAACGTCCCAGACGTCCCAGATGTCCCATATGACCCATATGTCCCTAACACCCCGGGCGTCCTAGATGTCCCATATGTCCTTAACGTCCCAGACGTCCCAGACGTCCCAGATGTCCCATATGTCCCATATGTCTTTAACACCCCGGGCGTCCTAGATGTCCCATATGTCCTTAACGTCCCAGACGTCCCAGACGTCCCAGATGTCTTATACGTCCCAAATGTCCCTAATATCCCAGGCGTCCCAGATGTCAAATATGTCTCATATGGCCCTAATGTCCAAAGCGTCCTAAATGTCCCATATGTCCTTAATGTCCCAGATGTCTTTAACACCCCGGGCGTCCTAGATGTCCCATATGTCCTTAACGTCCCAGACGTCCCAGACGTCCCAGATGTCTTATACGTCCCAAATGTCCCTAATATCCCAGGCGTCCCAGATGTCAAATATGTCTCATATGGCCCTAATGTCCAAAGCGTCCCATATGACCCATATGTCCCTAACACCCCGGGCGTCCTAGATGTTCCATATGTCCCTAACGTCCCAGACGTCCTAAATGTCCCATATTTCCCTAACGTCCCAGACGTCCCAGACGCCTCATATGTCCCTAACGTCCCAGACGTCCCAGATGTCCCATATGTCCCTAGCGTCCCAGACGTCCTAGATGTCCCATATGTCTTTAACGTCTCAGACGTCCCAGATGTCCCATATGTCCCTAACGTCCCAGACGTCCCAGATGTCCCATATGTCCCATATATCCCTAATGTGCCAGGCCTCCTAAATGTCCCATATGTCCTTAACGTCCCAGACGTCCCAGTCGTCCTAGATGTCTCATATGTCCTTAACGTCCCAGACGTCCCAGATGTCCCATATGTCCCATATGTCCCTAATGTCCCAGGCGTCCTAAATGTCCCATGTGTCTTTAACGTCCCAGACGTCCCAGACGTCTTCGATGTCCTGTATGTCCTTAACGTCCCAGACGTCCCAGATGTCCCATATGATCCTAACGTCCCAGACGTCCCAGATGAGCCATATGTCACATATGTCCCTAATATCCCAGGCGTCTCAGATGTCCCATATGTCCCATATGACACTAATGTCCCAAGCGTCTTAAATGTCCCACATGTCTTTAACGTCCCAGACGTCCCAGACGTCCTAGACGTCCCATATGTCCTTAACGTCCCAGACGTCCCAGATGTCTCTTATGTCGCTAACGTCCCAGACGTCTCGGATGTCCTATATGTCCCATATGTTCCTAATGTCCGAGGCGTCCTAAATGGTACATATGTCCCTAACGTCCCAGACGTCCTAAATGTCCCATATGTCCCTAACGTCCCAGACGTCCCAGCTGTCCCGTATGTCCCTAACGTCCCAAACGTCCCAGACGTCCTGGATGTCCCATATGTCCCTAACGTTACAAACGTCTTAGATGTCCTATATGTCCCTAACGTCCCAGACGTCCCAGACGTCCTAAACGTCCCATATGTCCCATATGTCCCTAATGTCCCAGGCGTCGCAGATGTCTCATATGTCTTATATGTCCCTAATGTCCCAGGCGTTCTAAATGTCCCATATGTCCTTAACGTCCCAGACGTCCCAGACGTCCTAGATGTCCCATATGTCTTTAACGTCCCAGACGTACCAGATGTCCCATATGTCCCTAACGTCCCAGACGTCCTAGATGTCCCATATGTTCCATATGTCCCTAATGTCCCAGGCGTTCTAGATGTTCCATTTGTCCCTAACGTCCCAGACGTCCCAAATGTCCCATATGTCCCTACCGTCCCTGACGTCCCAGCTGTCCCGTATGTCCCCAACGTCCCAGATGACCCACACGTCCTAGATGTCTCATATGTCCTTAACGTCCCAGACGTCCCAGATGTCCCATATGTCCCTAACGTCCCAGACGTCCCAGATGTCCCATATGTCCCATATGTCCCTAATGTCCCAGGCGTCCTAAATGTCCCATATGTCCTTAACGTCCCAGACGTCCCAGACGTCCTAGAAGTCTCATATGTCCCTAATATCCCAGACGTCCTAGATGTTTCATATGTCCTTAACGTCCCAGACGTCCCAGATGTCCCATATGTCCCTAACGTCCTAGACGTCTTAGATGTCTGATATATCCCATATTACCCTAATGTCCCAAGCGTCCCAAATGTCTCATATGTCCCATATGTCCCTACTGTCCCAGGCGTCCTAAATGTCCCATATGTCCTTAACGTCCCAGACGTCCCAGATGTCCTAGATGTCCCATATGTTCTTTACGGCCCAGACGTCCTAGATGTGCCATATGTCCCACAGGTTTCTAATGTCCCAGGCGTCCTAAATGTCCCATATGTCCTTAACGTCCCAGACGTCCCAGACGTCCTAGATGTCCCATATATCTTTAACGTCCCAGACGTCCCAGATGTCCTATATGTCCCATATGTCGCTAATCTCCCTGGCGTCCTAAATGTCCCATATGTCCTTAAGGTCCCAGACGTTCCAGACGTTGTAGATGTCTCATATGTCCTTAACGTCCCAGATGTCTCTTATGTCCCTAACGTGCTAGACGTCCCAGATGTCCTATATGTCCCATATGTCCCTAATGTCCGAGGCGTCCTAAATGTTCCATATGTCCCTAACGTCCCAGACGTCCTAAATGTCCCATATGTCCCTAACGTCTTAGACGTCCCAGCTGTCCCGTATGTCCCTAACGTCCCAAACGTCCCAGACGTCCTAGATGTCCCATATGTCCCTAACGTCCCAAACGTCCTAGATGTCCTATATGTTTCTAACGTCCCAGACCTCCCAGACGTCCCAGATGTCCCTAATGTCATTGGCGTCCCAGATGACCCATATGCCCCATATGTCATTAATGTCACAGGCGTCCTAAATGTCCCATATGTCCTTAACGTCCCAGACGTCTCAGACGTCCTAGATGTCCAATATGTCTTTAACGTCCCAGACGTCCCAGATGTCCCATATGTCCCTAACGTCCCAAACGTCCTAGATGTTCCATATGTCCCTACCGTCCCAGACGTCCCAGCTGTCCCGTATGTCCCAAACTTCCCAGATGACCCAGACGTCCTAGATGTCTCATATGTCCTTAACGTCCCAGACGTCTTAGATGTCCCTTATGTCCCTAACGTCCCGGACGTCTAAGATGTCCCATATGTCCCATATGTCCCTAATGTCCCAGGCGTCCTAAATGTCCCATATGTCCTTAACGTCCCAGGCGTCCCAGACGTCTAGATGTCCCATATGTCCCTAATATTCCAGACGTTCTAGATGTCTCATATGTCCTTAACGTCCCAGACGTCCCAGATGTCCCATATGTCCCTAACGTCCTAGACGTCCCAGATGTCCCATATGTCCCATATGTCCCTAATGTCCCAGGCGTCCCAGATGTCCCATATGTCCCATATGTGCTTACTGTCCCAGGCGTCCTAAATGCTCCATATGTCCTTAACGTCCCAGACGTCCCAGATGTCTTAGATGTCCCATATGTCCTTAACGTCCCAGACATCCCAGATGTCCCATATGTCCCATATGTTTCTAATGTCCCAGGCGTCCTAAATGTCCCATATGTATTAACGTCCCAGACGTCCCAGACGTCCTAGATGTCTCATATATCCTTAACGACCCAGATGTTCCAAATGTGCCATATGTTCTATATGTTCCTAACGTCCCAAAGGTTCCAGATGTCTCATATGTCCCTAACGTCCTAGACGTCCCAGATGTCCCATATGCCCTAACGTCCCAGACGTTTTAGATGTCCCATATGTCCTTAACGTCCCAGACGTCCCAGGTGCCCCATATGTCGCTAACGTCCCAGACGTCTCAGATGTCCCATATGTCCCTAAAGTCCTTAATGTCCCAGGCGCCCCAGATGTCACATATGTCCCATATGTCCCAAATGTCCAAAGCGTCCTAAATGTTCCATATGTCCCTAGCGTCCCAGACGTCCTAGATGTCCCACATGTCCTTAACGTCTCAGACGTCCCAGATGTCCCATATGTCCCTAACGTCCCAGAAGTCCCAAATGTCCCATATGTCCCATATGTCCCTAATGTCCCAGGCGCCCTAAATGTCCCATATGTCCTTAACGTCAAAGACATCCCAGACGTCCCAGATGTCCCATATGTCCCATATGCCCCTAATGTCCCAGGCGTCCTAAATGTCCCATGTGTCTTTAACGTCCCAGATGTCCAAGACGTCCTCGATGTCCCACATGTCCTTAACGTCCCAGACGTCCCAGACGTCCTAGATCTCCCACAAGTCCTTAACGTCCCAGACGTCCTAGATGTCCCATATGTCCCATATGTCCCTAATGTCCCAGGCGTCCCTGATGTCCAAATGTCCCATATGTCCCTAATGTCCCACGAGCCCTAAATGTCCCATATGTTCTTAAAGTTCCAGACGTCCCAGACGTCCTAGATGTCTCATATGTCCTTAACGTCCCAAACGTCCCAGATGTCTCTTATGTCCCTAACGTCTCTGACGTCCCAGATGTCCCGTATGTCCCTAACGTCCCAGACGTCCCAGCTGTCCCGTATGTCCCTAACGTCCCACACGTCCCAGACGTCCTAGATGTCCCATATGTTCCTAACGTCCCAGACGTCCTAGATGTCCTATATGTCCCTAACGTCCCAGACGTCCCAGATGTCCCATATGTCTCATATGTCCCTAATGTCCCAGGCGTCCTAGATATTCCATATGTCCCTAACGTCCCAGACGTCCTAAATGTCCCATATGTTCCTAACGTCCCAGAAGTCCCAGCTGTCCCGTATGTCCCTAACGTCCCAAACGTCCCAAACGTCCTAGATGTCCCATATGTTCCTAACGTCCCAGACGTCCTAGATGTCGTATATGTCCCTAACGTCCCAGACGTCCCAGATGTTCCACCTGTCTCATATGTCCCTAATGTCCCAGGCGTCCTAGATGTTCCATATGTCCCTAACGTCTCAAACGTCCTAAATGTCCCATATGTCCCTAACGTCCCAGACGTCCCAGATGTTCCATATGTCCCTAACGTCCCAGACGTTATAGATGTCCCATATGTTTTTAACGTCCAAGACGTCCCAGAAGTCCCATGTGTCCCTAACGTCGCAGACGTCCCAGATGTTCCATATGTCCCATATGTCCTTAATGTCCCAGGCGTCCCAGATGTCCCATAAATCCCATATGTCTTTTATATCCCAGGCGTCCTAAATGTCCCATATGTCCCATATGTCCCTAACGTCCCCGACGTCCTAGATGTCCCATATGACCCATATGTCCCTAATGTCCCAGGCGTGCTAAATGTCTCATACGTCCTTAACGTCCCAGACGTCCCAGACGTCCTAGATGTCCCATATGCCCCATACATCTCTAATGTCCCAGGCGTCCTAGATGTCCAATATGTCCTTAACGTCCCAGACGTCCCAGACGTCCTAGATGTCCCATATGTCCTTAACGTCCCAGACGTCCCAGATGTCCCATATGTCCCTAATGTCCCATGGGTCCTAAATGTCCCATATGTCCTTAACGTCCCAGACGTCCCAGATGTTCCATATGTCCCTAACGTCCCAGACGTTATAGATGTCCCATATGTTTTTAACGTCCAAGACGTCCCAGAAGTCCCATGTGTCCCTAACGTCCCCGACGTCCTAGATGTCCCATATGACCCATATGTCCCTAATGTCCCAGGCGTGCTAAATGTCTCATATGTCCTTAACGTCCCAGACGTCCCAGACGTCCTAGATGTCCCATATGCCCCATACATCTCTAATGTCCCAGGCGTCCTAAATGTCCAATATGTCCTTAACGTCCCAGACGTCCCAGACGTCCTAGATGTCCCATATGTCCTTAACGTCCCAGACGTCCCAGATGTCCCATATGTCCCTAATGTCCCATGGGTCCTAAATGTCCCATATGTCCTTAACGTGCCAGACGTCCCAGACGTCCTAGATGTCCCATATGTCCTTAACGTCCCAGACGTCCCAGACGTCCTAGATGTCCCATATGTCAGATTTGTCCTTATTGTCCCAGGCGTCCCAAATATCCCATATGTCTCATATGTTCCTAATGTCCCTGGCGTCTTAGATGTTCCATATGTCTCTAACGTCCCAGACGTCCTAGATGTCCTATATGTCCGTAACGTCCCAGATGTCCCAGATGTCCCATATGTCTCGTATGTCCCTAATGTCCCAGGCGTCTTAGATGTTCCATATGTCCTTAACGTCCCAGACGTCCTAAATGTCCCATATGTCCCTAACGTCTTAGACGTCCCAGATGTTCCACATGTCTCTAACGTCCCAGACGTCTTAGATGTTCCATATGTCTTTAACGTCCCAAACGTCCCAGATGTCCCATATGTCCCATATGTCCTTAATGTCCCAGGCGTCCCAGATGTCCCATATGTCCCATATGTCCCTAATGTCCCAGGCGTTCTAAATGTCCCATATGTCCTTAACGTCCCAGACGTCCCAGACGTCCTAGATGTCCCATATGTCCCATATGTCCCTAATGTCCCAGGCGTCCCAGATGTCCAATATGTCCCTAATGTCCCAGGCGTTCTAAATGTCCATATGTCCTTAACGTCCCAGACGTCCCAGACGTCCAGACGTCCTAGATGTTCCATATGTCCTTAACATCGCAGACGTCCCAGATGTCCCATATGTCCCATATGTCCCTAATGTCTCAGGTGTCCTAAATGTCCCATATGTCCTTAACGTCCCAGATGTCCCAGACGTCCCATATATCCCATATGTCCTTAATGTCCCAGGCGTCCTCAATGTCCCATATGTCCTTAACGTCCCAGACGTCCCAGATGTCCCATATGTCCCATATGTCCCTAATGTTCCAGGCGTCCTAGATGTTCCATACGTTCCTACCGTCCCAGACGTCCTAAATGTCCCATATGTCCCTAACGTCCCAGACGTTCCAGCTGTCCCGTAAGTCACTAACGTCCCAAACGTCCCAGACGTCCTAGATGTCCCATATGTCCCTAACGTCCCAGACGTCCTAGATTTCCTATATGTCCCTAACGTCCCAGGCGTCCCAGATGTCCCATATGTCCCATATGTCCCTAATGTCCCAGGCCTCCCAGATGTCCCATATGTCCCTAATGTCCCAGACGTCCTAAATGTCTCATATGTCCTTAACATCCCAGACGTCCCAGAAGTCCTAGATGTCCCATATGTCCCATATGTCTCTGATGTCCCAGGCGTCCTAAATGTCCCATATGTCTTTAACGTCCAGACGTCCCAGACGTCCTAGATGTCCCTAATGTCCTTAACGTGCCAGACGTCGCAGATGTCCCATATGTCCCATATGTCTCTAATGTTTCAGGCGTTTTAAATGCCCCATATGTCCTTAACGTCCCAGACGTCCCAGACGTCCCAGACGTCCTAGATGTAACATATGCCCTTAACTTCCCAGACGCCCCAGATGTCACATATGTACCTAACGTCCCAGACGTCCCTGGTGTCTCACATGTCCCATATGTTCCTAACGTTCCAGGCGTCCTAGAAATTCCATATATCCCTAACGTCCCAGACGTCCTAAATGTCCCATTTTTCCCTAACGTCCCAGAAGTCCCAGCTGTCCCGTATGTTCCTAACGTCCCAGACGTCCTAGATGTCCCATATGTCTCTAACGTCCCCGACGTCCTAGATGTCCTATATATCCCTAACGTACCAGACGTCCCAGATGTCCCATATGTTTCATATGTCCCTAATGTCTCAGGCGTCTTAGATGTTCTATATGTCCTTAACGTCCAAGACGTCCTAAATGGCCCATATGTCCTTAACGTCCCTGACGTCCCAGATGTTCCATATGTCCTAACGTCCCAGACGTCCTAGATGTCCCATATGTCCTTAACGTCACAGACGTCCCAGATGTACCATATTTCCCATATGTCCCTAATGTCCCAGGCGTCCCAGAAGTCCCATATGTCCCATATGTCCCTAATGTTCTAGGCGTCCTAAATGTCCCATATGTCTTTAACGTCCCAGACGTCCCAGACGTCCTAGATGTCCCATATGTTCTTAACGTCCCAGACGTCCCAGATGTCCCATATGTCCCAATGTCCCTAATGTCCCAGGCGTCCTAAATGTCCCATGTGTCCTTACCGTCCCAGACGTCCCAGGCGTCCTCGATGTCCCATATGTCCTTAACGTCCCAGACGTCCCAGATGTCCCATATGTTCCAAACGTCCCAGACGTCCCAGATGTCCCATATGTCCCATATGTCTTTAATGTCCAAGGTGTCCAAGATGTCCCATATGTCCCATATGTTCCCAATGTCCCAAACGTTCTAAATGTCCCATATGTCCTTAATGTCCCAGACGTCCCAGACGTCCTAGATGTCCCATATGTCCTTAACGTCCCAGACGTCCCAGATGTCTCATATGTCCCTAACGTCCCAGACGTCCCAGATGTCCCATATGTTCCATATGTTCCTAATGTCCCAGGTGTCCTAGATGTTCCATATGTCCCTAACGTCCCAGACGTCCTAAGTGTCCCATATGTCTCTAACGTCCCAGACGTCCCAGCTGTCCCGTATGTCCCTAACGTCCCAGACGTCCCAGACGTCCTAGATGTCCCAGACGTCCTAGATGTCCTATATATCCCTAACGTCCCAGACGTCCTAGATGTCCTATATGTCCCTAACGTTCCAGACGTCCCAGACGTCTCAGATGTCCCATATGTCCCATATGTTTCTAATGTCTCAGGCGTCCTAGATGTCCCATATGTCCCATATGTCCCTAATGTCCCAGGCGTCCTAAATGTTCCATACGTCCTTAACGTACCAGACGTCCAGACGTCCTAGATGTCCCATATGTTCTTTACGTCCCAGACGTCCCAGATGTCCCATTATGTCCCTAGCGTCCCAGACGTCCTAGATGTCCCGTATGTCCCATATGTCCCTAATGTCCCAGGCGTCCTAGATGTTCCATATGTTCCTAACGTCGCAGACGTCCTAAATGTCCCATATGTCCTTAACGTCCCAGACGTCCCAGATGTCCCATATGTCCCATATGTCCCTAATGTCCCAGGTGTCCTAAATGTCCCATATGTCCTTAACGTCCCAGACGTCCTAGACGTCCTAGATGTCCCATATGTCCTTAACGTACCAGACGTCGCAGATGTCCCATATGTCCCATATGTCTCTAATGTTTCAAGCGTCCTAAATGTCCCATATGTCCTTAACGTCCCAGACGTCGCAGATGTCCCATATGTCCCATATACCCCTAATGTTCCAGGCGTCCTAAATGTTCCATACGTCCTTAACGTCCCAGACGTCCCAAACGTCCTAGCTGTCCCATATGTCTTTAACGACCCAGACGTCCCAGATGTCCAATATGTCCCTAACGTTCCAGACGTCCCAGATATCCCATATGTCCCATATGTCATTAATGTCCCAGGCGTCCTATATATTCCATATTTCCCTAACGTCCCAGACGTCCTAAATGTCCCATATGTCCCTATTGTCCCAGACGTCCCAGCTGTCCCGTATGTCCCTAACGTACCAGACGTCCCAGACGTCCTAGATGTCCCATATGTCCCTAACGTCCCAGACGTCCTAGATGTCCTATATGTCCCTAACGTCCCAGACGTCCCAGATGTCCCATATGTCCCATATGTCCCTAATGTCCCAGGCGTCGTAGATGTTCCATATGTCCCTAACGTCCCAAACGTCCTAAATGTCCAATATGTCCCTAACGTCCCAGACGTCCCAGATGTTCCATATGTCCCTAACGTCCCAGACGTTTAGATGTCCCATATGGCTTTAACGTCCCAGACGTCATAGATATCCCATATGTCCCAAACGTCTCAGACGTCCCAGATCTTCAAAATGTCCCATATGTCCTTAATGTCCCAGGCGTCCCAGATGTCCCATAAATCCCATATGTCCTTAATATCCCAGGCGTCCTAAATGTCCCATATGTCCCTAACGTCCCAGACGTCCTAGATGTCCCATATGTCCCATATGTCCCTAATGTCCCAGGCGTCCTAAATGTCCCATATGTCCTTAACGTCCCAGACGTCCCAGATGTCCCATATGTGCTTAACGTCCCAGACGTCCCAGATGTCCCATATGTCCCATATGTCCTTAATGTCCCAGGTGTCCCAAATGTCCCATATGTCCCATATGTCTCTAATGTCCCAGGCGTTCTAAATGTCCCATATGTCCTTAATATCCCAGACGTCCCAGACGTCCTAGATGTGTCATATGTCCTTAACGTCCCAGACGACCAAGATGTCTCATATGTCCCTAACGTCCCAGACGACCCAGATGTCTCATATGTCCCTAACGTCCCAGACGTCCCAGATGTCCCATATGTCCCATATGTCCCTAATGTCCCAGGCGTCCTAGATGTTCCATATGTTCCTAACGTCCCAGACGTCCTAAATGTCCCATATGTCTCTAACGTCCCAGACGTCCCAGCTGTCCCGTATGTCCCTAACGTCCCAGACGTCCTAGACGTCCCAGATGTCCCATATGTCCCATATGTCCTTAATGTCTTAGGTGTCCCAGATGTCCCATATGTCCCATATGTCCCTAATGTCCCAGGCGTTCTAAATGTCCCATATGTCCTTAATGTCCCAGGCGTCCTAGATGTCTCGTTAGTCCCATATGTCGCTCATGTCCCAGGCGTCCTAGATGCTCCATATGTTCCTAACGTCCCAGACGACCCAGATGTCTCATATGTCCCTAACGTCCCAGACGTCCCAGATGTCCCATATGTCCCATATGTCCCTAATGTCCCAGGCGTCCTAGATGTTCCATATCTTCCTAACGTCCCAGACGTCCTAAATGTCCCATATGTCTCTAACGTCCCAGACGTCCCAGCTGTCCCGTATGTCCCTAACGTCCCAGACGTCCTAGACGTCCCAGATGTCCCATATGTCCCATATGTCTTTAATGTCCCAGGTGTCCCAGATGTCCCATATGTCCCTTATGTCCCTAATGTCCCAGGCGTTCTAAATGTCCCATATGTCCTTAATGTCCCAGACGTCCCAGACGTCCTAGATGTCCCATTTGTTCTTTACGTCCCAAACGTCCCAGATTTCCCATATGTCCCTAGCGTCCCAGACGCCCTAGATGTCCCGTATGTCCCATATGTCGCTCATGTCCCAGGCGTCCTAGATGCTCCATATGTTCCTAACGTTCCAGACGTCCTAAATGTCCCATATGTCCTTAACGTCCCAGACGTTCCAGATGTCCCATATGTCCCATATGTCCCTAATGTCCCAGGTGTCCTAAATGTCCCATATGTCCTTAACGTCCCAGACGTCCCAGACGTCCTAAATGTCCCATATGTCCTTACCGTACCAGACGTCGCAGATGTCCCATATATCCCATATGTCTCTAATGTTTCAGGCGTCCTAAATGTCCCATATGTCCTTAACGTCCCAGACGTCCCAGATGTCCCATATGTTTCATATGCTCCTAATGTCCCAGGCGTCCTAAATGTCCCATATGTCCTTAACGTCCCAGACGTCACAAATGTCTCATATGTCCCTAACGTTCCAGACGTCCCAGATATCCCCTATGTCTCATATGTCCCTAATGTCCCAGCCGTCCTATATATTCCACATGTCCCTAACGTCCCAGACGTCCTAAATGTCCCATATGTCCTTAACGTTTCAGACGTCCCAGATGTTCCATATGTCTCTAACGTCCCAGACGTTTCAGATGTCCCATATGTCTCATATTTCCCTAATGTCCCATACGTCCTTAACGTCCCAGACGTCCTAGATTTTGCATATGTCCTTAACGTTTCAGACGTCCCAGATGTTCCATATGTCTCTAACGTCCCAGACGTCCCAGATGTCCCATATGTCTCATATTTCCCTAATGCCCCAGGCGTCCTAGATGTTCCATATTTCCCTAACGTCTCAGACGTCCTAAATGTCCCATATGTCCCTAACGTCCCAGACTTCCCAGCTGTCCCGTATGTCCCTAACGTCCCAGACGTCCCAGACGTCCTAGATGTCCCATATGTCCCTAACATCCCAGACGTCCTAGATGTCCTATATGTCCCTAACGTCCCAGACGTCCCAGATGTCCTATATGTCCCATATGTCCCTAATATCCCAGGCGTCGTAGATGTTCCATATGTCCCTAACGTCCCAGACGTCCTAAATGTCCCATATGTCCCTAACGTCCCAGACGTCTCAGATGTTCCATATGTCCCTAACGGCCCAGACGTTATAGATGTCCCATATGTCTTTAACGTTCCAGACCTCCCAGATGTCCCATATGTTCTTAACGTCCCAGACGTCCCAGATGTCCCATATGTCCCATATGTCCTTAATGTCCCAGGTGTCCCAGATGTCCCATATGTCCCATATGTCCCTAATGTCCCAGGCGTTCTAAATGTCCCATATGTCCTTAATATCCCAGACGTCCCAGACGTCCTAGAAGTCTCATATGTCCTTAACGTCCCAGACGACCCAGATGTCTCATATGTCCCTAACGTCCCAGACGTCCCAGATGTCCCATATGTTCCATATGTCCCTAATGTCCCAGGCGTCCTAGATGTTCCATATGTTCCTAACGTCCCAGACGTCCTAAATGTCCCATATGTCTCTAACGTCCCAGACGTCCAGCTGTCCCGTATGTACCTAACGTCCCAGACGTCCCAGACGTCCCAGATGTCCCATATGTCCCATATGTCCTTAATGTCCCAGGTGTCCCAGATGTCCCATATGTCCCATATGTCCCTAATGTCCCAGGCGTCCTAAATGTCCCATGTGTCTTTAACGTCCCAGACGTCCCAGACGTCTTCGATGTCCTGTATGTCCTTAACGTCCCAGACGTCCCAGATGTCCCATATGATCCTAACGTCCCAGACGTCCCAGATGAGCCATATGTCCCATATGTCCCTAATATCCCAGGCGTCTCAGATGTCCCATATGTCCCATATGACACTAATGTCCCAAGCGTCTTAAATGTCCCACATGTCTTTAACGTCCCAGACGTCCCAGACGTCCTAGAAGTCCCATATGTCCTTAACGTCCCAGACGTCCCAGATGTCTCTTATGTCGCTAACGTCCCAGACGTCTCGGATGTCCTATATGTCCCATATGTTCCTAATGTCCGAGGCGTCCTAAATGTTACATATGTCCCTAACGTCCCAGACGTCCTAAATGTCCCATATGTCCCTAACGTCCCAGACGTCCCAGCTGTCCCGTATGTCCCTAACGTCCCAAACGTCCCAGACGTCCTGGATGTCCCATATGTCCCTAACGTTACAAACGTCTTAGATGTCCTATATGTCCCTAACGTCCCAGACGTCCCAGACGTCCTAAACGTCCCATATGTCCCATATGTCCCTAATGTCCCAGGCGTCCCAGATGTCTCATATGTCTTATATGTCCCTAATGTCCCAGGCGTTCTAAATGTCCCATATGTCCTTAACGTCCCAGACGTCCCAGACGTCCTAGATGTCCCATATGTCTTTAACGTCCCAGACGTCCAGATGTCTCATATGTCCCTAACGTCCCAGACGTCCTAGATGTCCCATATGTTCCATATGTCCCTAATGTCCCAGGCGTTCTAGATGTTCCATTTGTCCCTAACGTCCCAGACGTCCCAAATGTCCCATATGTCCCTACCGTCCCTGACGTCCCAGCTGTCCCGTATGTCCCCAACGTCCCAGATGACCCACACGTCCTAGATGTCTCATATGTCCTTAACGTCCCAGACGTCCCAGATGTCCCATTTGTCCCTAACGTCCCAGACGTCCAGATGTCCCATATGTCCCATATGTCCCTAATGTCCCAGGCGTCCTAAATGTCCCATATGTCCTTAACGTCCCAGACGTCCCAGACGTCCTAGAAGTCTCATATGTCCCTAATATCCCAGACGTCCTAGATGTTTCATATGTCCTTAACGTCCCAGACGTCCCAGATGTCCCATATGTCCCTAACGTCCTAGACGTCCCAGATGTCTGATATATCCCATATTACCCTAATGTCCCAAACGTCCCAAATGTCACATATGTCCCATATGTCCCTACTGTCCCAGGCGTCCTAAATGTCCCATATGTCCTTAACGTCCCAGACGTCCCAGATGTCCTAGATGTCCCATATGTTCTATACGGCCCAGACGTCCTAGATGTGCCATATGTCCCACAGGTTTCTAATGTCCCAGGCGTCCTAAATGTCCCATATGTCCTTAACGTCCCAGACGTCCCAGACGTCCTAGATGTCCCATATATCTTTAACGACCCAGACGTTCCAAATGTCCCATATGTTTATATGTCCCTAACGTCCCAGACGTCCCAGATGTCCCATATGTCCCATATGTCGCTAATCTCCCTGGCGTCCTAAATGTCCACATGTCCTTAAGGTCCCAGACGTTCCAGACGTTGTAGATGTCTCATATGTCCTTAACGTCCCAGATGTCTCTTATGTCCCTAACGTGCTAGACGTCCCAGATGTCCTATATGTCCCATATGTCCCTAATGTCCGAGGCGTCCTAATGTTCCATATGTCCCTAACGTCCCAGACGTCCTAAATGTCCCATATGTCCCTAACGTCTTAGACGTCCCAGCTGTCCCGTATGTCCCTAACGTCCCAAACGTCCCAGACGTCCTAGATGTCCCATATGTCCCTAACGTCCCAAACGTCCTAGATGTCCTATATGTTTCTAACGTCCCAGACCTCCCAGACGTCCCAGATGTCCCTAATGTCATTGGCGTCCCAGATGTCCCATATGCCCCATATGTCATTAATGTCACAGGCGTCCTAAATGTCCCATATGTCCTTAACGTCCCAGACGTCTCAGACGTCCTAGATGTCCGATATGTCTTTAACGTCCCAGACGTCCCAGATGTCCCATATGTCCCTAACGTCCCAAACGTCCTAGATGTTCCATATGTCCCTACCGTCCCAGACGTCCCAGCTGTCCCGTATGTCCCAAACTTCCCAGATGACCCAGACGTCCTAGATGTCTCATATGTCCTTAACGTCCCAGACGTCTTAGATGTCCCTTATGTCCCTAACGTCCCGGACGTCCAAGATGTCCCATATGTCCCATATGTCCCTAATGTCCCAGGCGTCCTAAATGTCCCATATGTCCTTAACGTCCCAGGCGTCCCAGACGTCTAGATGTCCCATATGTCCCTAATATTCCAGACGTTCTAGATGTCTCATATGTCCTTAACGTCCAGACGTCCCAGATGTCCCATATGTCCCTAACGTCCTAGACGTCCCAGATGTCCCATATGTCCCATATGTCCCTAATGTCCCAGGCGTCCCAGATGTCCCATATGTCCCATATGTGCTTACTGTCCCAGGCGTCCTAAATGCTCCATATGTCCTTAACGTCCCAGACGTCCCAGCTGTCTTAGATGTCCCATATGTCCTTAACGTCCCAGACATCCCAGATGTCCCATATGTCCCATATGTTTCTAATGTCCCAGGCGTCCTAAATGTCCCATATGTCCTTAACGTCCCAGACGTCCCAGACGTCCTAGATGTCTCATATATCCTTAACGACCCAGATGTTCCAAATGTGCCATATGTTCTATATGTTCCTAACGTCCCAAAGGTTCCAGATGTCTCATATGTCCCTAACGTCCTAGACGTCCCAGATGTCCCATATGCCCTAACGTCCCAGACGTTTTAGATGTCCCATATGTCCTTAACGTCCCAGACGTCCCAGGTGCCCCATATGTCGCTAACGTCCCAGACGTCTCAGATGTCCCATATGTCCCTAAAGTCCTTAATGTCCCAGGCGCCCCAGATGTCACATATGTCCCATATGTCCCAAATGTCCAAAGCGTCCTAAATGTTCCATATGTCCCTAGCGTCCCAGACGTTTTAGATGTCCCATATGTCCTTAACGTCCCAGACGTCCCCAGGTGCCCCATATGTCGCTAACGTCCCAGACGTCTCAGATGTCCCATATGTCCCTAAAGTCCTTAACGTCCCAGACGTCCTAGATGTCCCATATGTCCCATATGTCCCTAATGTCCCAGGCGTCCCAGATGTCCAAATGTCCCATATGTCCCTAATGTCCCACGAGCCCTAAATGTCCCATATGTTCTTAAAGTTCCAGACGTCCCAGACGTCCTAGATGTCTCATATGTCCTTAACGTCCCAGACGTCCCAGATGTCTCTTATGTCCCTAACGTCTCTGACGTCCCAGATGTCCCGTATGTCCCTAACGTCCCAGACGTCCCAGCTGTCCCGTATGTCCCTAACGTCCCACACGTCCCAGACGTCCTAGATGTCCCATATGTTCCTAACGTCCCAGACGTCCTAGATGTCCTATATGTCCCTAAAGTCCCAGACGTCCCAGATGTCCCATATGTCTCATATGTCCCTAATGTCCAGGCGTCCTAGATATTTCCATATGTCCCTAACGTCCCAGACGTCCTAAATGTCCCATATGTTCCTAACGTCCCAGAAGTCCCAGCTGTCCCGTATGTCCCTAACGTCCCAAACGTCCCAAACGTCCTAGATGTCCCATATGTTCCTAACGTCCCAGACGTCCTAGATGTCGTATATGTCCCTAACGTCCCAGACGTCCCAGATGTTCCACCTGTCTCATATGTCCCTAATGTCCCAGGCGTCCTAGATGTTCCATATGTCCCTAATGTCTCAAACGTCCTAAATGTCCCATATGTCCCTAACGTCCCAGACGTCCCAGATGTTCCATATGTCCCTAACGTCCCAGACGTTATAGATGTCCCATATGTTTTTAACGTCCAAGACGTCCCAGAAGTCCCATGTGTCCCTAACGTCGCAGACGTCCCAGATGTTCCATATGTCCCATATGTCCTTAATGTCCCAGGCGTCCCAGATGTCCCATAAATCACATATGTCTTTTATATCCCAGGCGTCCTAAATGTCCCATATGTCCCATATGTCCCTAACGTCCCCGACGTCCTAGATGTCCCATATGACCCATATGTCCCTAATGTCCCAGGCGTGCTAAATGTCTCATATGTCTTTAACGTCCCAGACGTCCCAGACGTCCTAGATGTCCCATATGCCCCATACATCTCTAATGTCCCAGGCGTCCTAGATGTCCAATATGTCCTTAACGTCCCAGACGTCCCAGACGTCCTAGATGTCCCATATGTCCTTAACGTCCCAGACGTCCCAGATGTCCCATATGTCCCTAATGTCCCATGGGTCCTAAATGTCCCATATGTCCTTAACGTCCCAGACGTCCCAGATGTTCCATATGTCCCTAACGTCCCAGACGTTATAGATGTCCCATATGTTTTTAACGTCCAAGACGTCCCAGAAGTCCCATGTGTCCCTAACGTCCCCGACGTCCTAGATGTCCCATATGACCCATATGTCCCTAATGTCCCAGGCGTGCTAAATGTCTCATATGTCCTTAACGTCCCAGACGTCCCAGATGTCCTAGATGTCCCATATGCCCCATACATCTCTAATGTCCCAGGCGTCCTAAATGTCCAATATGTCCTTAACGTCCCAGACGTCCCAGACGTCCTAGATGTCCCATATGTCCTTAACGTCCCAGACATCCCAGATGTCCCATATGTCCCTAATGTCCCATGGGTCCTAAATGTCCCATATGTCCTTAACGTGCCAGACGTCCCAGACGTCCTAGATGTCCCATATGTCCTTAACGTCCCAGACGTCCCAGACGTCCTAGATGTCCCATATGTCAGATTAGTCCTTATTGTCCCAGGCGTCCCAAATATCCCATATGTCTCATATGTTCCTAATGTCCCTGGCGTCTTAGATGTTCCATATGTCTCTAACGTCCCAGACGTCCTAGATGTCCTATATGTCCGTAACGTCCCAGATGTCCCAGATGTCCCATATGTCTCGTATGTCCCTAATGTCCCAGGCGTCTTAGATGTTCCATATGTCCTTAACGTCCCAGACGTCCTAAATGTCCCATATGTCCCTAACGTCTTAGACGTCCCAGATGTTCCACATGTCTCTAACGTCCCAGACGTCTTAGATGTTCCATATGTCTTTAACGTCCCAAACGTCCCAGATGTCCCATATGTCCCATATGTCCTTAATGTCCCAGGCGTCCCAGATGTCCCATATGTCCCATATGTCCCTAATGTCCCAGGCGTTCTAAATGTCCCATATGTCCTTAACGTCCCAGACGTCCCAGACGTCCTAGATGTCCCATATGTCCCATATGTCCCTAATGTCCCAGGCGTCCCAGATGTCCAATATGTCCCTAATGTCCCAGGCGTTCTAAATGTCCCATATGTCTTTAACGTCCCAGACGTCCCAGACGTCCCAGACGTCCCAGACGTCCTAGATGTTCCATATGTCCTTAACATCGCAGACGTCCCAGATGTCCCATATGTCCCTAATGTCTCAGGTGTCCTAAATGTCCCATATGTCCTTAACGTCCCAGATGTCCCAGACGTCCCATATATCCCATATGTCCTTAATGTCCCAGGCGTCCTCAATGTCCCATATGTCCTTAACGTCCCAGACGTCCCAGATGTCCCATATGTCCCATATGTCCCTAATGTTCCAGGCGTCCTAGATGTTCCATACGTTCCTACCGTCCCAGACGTCCTAAATGTCCCATATGTCCCTAACGTCCCAGACGTTCCAGCTGTCCCGTAAGTCACTAACGTACCAACGTCCCAGACGTCCTAGATGTCCCATATGTCCCTAACGTCCCAGACGTCCTAGATTTCCTATATGTCCCTAACGTCCCAGGCGTCCCAGATGTCCCATATGTCCCATATGTCCCTAATGTCCCAGGCCTCCCAGATGTCCCATATGTCCCTAATGTCCCAGACGTCCTAAATGTCTCATATGTCCTTAACATCCCAGACGTCCCAGAAGTCCTAGATGTCCCATATGTCCCATATGTCTCTGATGTCCCAGGCGTCCTAAATGTCCCATATGTCTTTAACGTCCCAGACGTCCCAGACGTCCTAGATGTCCCTAATGTCCTTAACGTGCCAGACGTCGCAGATGTCCCATATGTCCCATATGTCTCTAATGTTTCAGGCGTTTTAAATGCCCCATATGTCCTTAACGTCCCAGACGTCCCAGACGTCCCAGACGTCCCAGACGTCTAGATGTAACATATGCCCTTAACTTCCCAGACGCCCCAGATGTCACATATGTACCCTAACGTCCCAGACGTCCCTGGTGTCTCACATGTCCCATATGTTCCTAACGTTCCAGGCGTCCTAGAAATTCCATATATCCCTAACGTCCCAGACGTCCTAAATGTCCCATTTTTCCCTAACGTCCCAGAAGTCCCAGCTGTCCCGTATGTTCCTAACGTCCCAGACGTCCTAGATGTCCCATATGTCTCTAACGTCCCGACGTCCTAGATGTCCTATATATCCCTAACGTACCAGACGTCCCAGATGTCCCATATGTTTCATATGTCCCTAATGTCTCAGGCGTCTTAGATGTTCTATATGTCCTTAACGTCCAAGACGTCCTAAATGGCCCATATGTCCTTAACGTCCCTGACGTCCCAGATGTTCCATATGTCCTAACGTCCCAGACGTCCTAGATGTCCCATATGTCCTTAACGTCACAGACGTCCCAGCTGTCCCATATTTCCCATATGTCCCTAATGTCCCAGGCGTCCCAGAAGTCCCATATGTCCCATATGTCCCTAATGTTCTAGGCGTCCTAAATGTCCCATATGTCTTTAACGTCCCAGACGTCCCAGACGTCCTAGATGTCCCATATGTTCTTAACGTCCCAGACGTCCCAGATGTCCCATATGTCCCAATGTCCCTAATGTCCCAGGCGTCCTAAATGTCCCATGTGTCCTTACCGTCCCAGACGTCCCAGGCGTCCTCGATGTCCCATATGTCCTTAACGTCCCAGACGTCCCAGATGTCCCATATGTTCCAAACGTCCCAGACGTCCCAGATGTCCCATATGTCCCATATGTCTTTAATGTCCAAGGTGTCCAAGATGTCCCATATGTCCCATATGTTCCCAATGTCCCAAACGTTCTAAATGTCCCCATATGTCCTTAATGTCCCAGACGTCCCAGACGTCCTAGATGTCCCATATGTCCTTAACGTCCCAGACGTCCCAGATGTCTCATATGTCCCTAACGTCCCAGACATCCCAGATGTCCCATATGTTCCATATGTTCCTAATGTCCCAGGTGTCCTAGATGTTCCATATGTCCCTAACGTCCCAGACGTCCTAAATGTCCCATATGTCTCTAACGTCCCAGACGTCCCAGCTGTCCCGTATGTCCCTAACGTCCCAGACGTCCCAGACGTCCTAGATGTCCCAGACGTCCTAGATGTCCTATATATCCCTAACGTCCCAGACGTCCTAGATGTCCTATATGTCCCTAACGTTCCAGACGTCCCAGACGTCTCAGATGTCCCATATGTCCCATATGTTTCTAATGTCTCAGGCGTCCTAGATGTCCCATATGTCCCATATGTCCCTAATGTCCCAGGCGTCCTAAATGTTCCATACGTCCTTAACGTACCAGACGTCCCAGACGTCCTAGATGTCCCATATGTTCTTTACGTCCCAGACATCCCAGATGTCCCATATGTCCCTAGCGTCCCAGACGTCCTAGATGTCCCGTATGTCCCATATGTCCCTAATGTCCCAGGCGTCCTAGATGTTCCATATGTTCCTAACGTCGCAGACGTCCTAAATGTCCATATGTCCTTAACGTCCCAGACGTCCCAGATGTCCCATATGTCCCATATGTCCCTAATGTCCCAGGTGTCCTAAATGTCCCATATGTCCTTAACGTCCCAGACGTCCTAGACGTCCTAGATGTCCCATATGTCCTTAACGTACCAGACGTCGCAGATGTCCCATATGTCCCATATGTCTCTATGTTTCAAGCGTCCTAAATGTCCCATATGTCCTTAACGTCCCAGACGTCGCAGATGTCCCATATGTCCCATATACCCCTAATGTTCCAGGCGTCCTAAATGTTCCATACGTCCTTAACGTCCCAGACGTCCCAAACGTCCTAGCTGTCCCATATGTCTTTAACGTCCCAGACGTCCCAGATGTCCAATATGTCCCTAACGTTCCAGACGTCCCAGATATCCCATATGTCCCATATGTCATTAATGTCCCAGGCGTCCTATATATTCCATATTTCCCTAACGTCCCAGACGTCCTAAATGTCCCATATGTCCCTATTGTCCCAGACGTCCCAGCTGTCCCGTATGTCCCTAACGTACCAGACGTCCCAGACGTCCTAGATGTCCCATATGTCCCTAACGTCCCAGACGTCCTAGATGTCCTATATGTCCCTAACGTCCCAGACGTCCCAGATGTCCTATATGTCCCATATGTCCCTAATGTCCCAGGCGTCGTAGATGTTCCATATGTCCCTAACGTCCCAAACGTCCTAAATGTCCAATATGTCCCTAACGTCCCAGACGTCCCAGATGTTCCATATGTCCCTAACGTCCCAGACGTTTAGATGTCCCATATGGCTTTAACGTCCCAGACGTCATAGATATCCCATATGTCCCAAACGTCTCAGACGTCCCAGATCTTCAAAATGTCCCATATGTCCTTAATGTCCCAGGCGTCCCAGATGTCCCATAAATCCCATATGTCCTTAATATCCCAGGCGTCCTAAATGTCCCATATGTCCCTAACGTCCCAGACGTCCTAGATGTCCCATATGTCCCATATGTCCCTAATGTCCCAGGCATCCTAAATGTCCCATATGTCCTTAACGTCCCAGACGTCCCAGATGTCCCATATGTGCTTAACATCCCAGACGTCCCAGATGTCCCATATGTCCCATATGTCCTTAATGTCCCAGGTGTCCAAATGTCCCATATGTCCCATATGTCCCTAATGTCCCAGGCGTTCTAAATGTCCCATATGTCCTTAATATCCCAGACGTCCCAGACGTCCTAGATATGTCATATGTCCTTAACGTCCCAGACGACCCAGATGTCTCATATGTCCCTAACGTCCCAGACGACCCAGATGTCTCATATGTCCCTAACGTCCCAGACGTCCCAGATGTCCCATATGTCCCATATGTCCCTAATGTCCCAGGCGTCCTAGATGTTCCATATGTTCCTAACGTCCCAGACGTCCTAAATGTCCCATATGTCTCTAACGTCCCAGACGTCCCAGCTGTCCCGTATGTCCCTAACGTCCCAGACGTCCTAGACGTCCCAGATGTCCCATATGTCCCATATGTCCTTAATGTCTTAGGTGTCCCAGATGTCCCATATGTCCCATATGTCCCTAATGTCCCAGGCGTTCTAAATGTCCCATATGTCCTTAATGTCCCAGGCGTCCTAGATGTCTCGTTAGTCCCATATGTCGCTCATGTCCCAGGCGTCCTAGATGCTCATATGTTCCTAACGTCCCAGACGACCCAGATGTCTCATATGTCCCTAACGTCCCAGACGTCCCAGATGTCCCATATGTCCCATATGTCCCTCTAATGTCCCAGGCGTCCTAGATGTTCCATATCTTCCTAACGTCCCAGACGTCCTAAATGTCCCATATGTCTCTAAAGTCCCAGACGTCCCAGCTGTCCCGTATGTCCCTAACGTCCCAGACGTCCTAGACGTCCCAGATGTCCCATATGTCCCATATGTCTTTAATGTCCCAGGTGTCCCAGATGTCCCATATGTCCCATATGTCCCTAATGTCCCAGGCGTTCTAAATGTCCCATATGTCCTTAATGTCCCAGACGTCCCAGACGTCCTAGATGTCCCATATGTTCTTTACGTCCCAAACGTCCCAGATGTCCCATATGTCCCTAGCGTCCCAGACGTCCTAGATGTCCCGTATGTCCCATATGTCGCTCATGTCCCAGGCGTCCTAGATGCACCATATGTTCCTAACGTTCCAGACGTCCTAAATGTCCCATATGTCCTTAACGTCCCAGACGTTCCAGATGTCCCATATGTCCCATATGTCCCTAATGTCCCAGGTGTCCTAAATGTCCCATATGTCCTTAACGTCCCAGACGTCCCAGACGTCCTAAATGTCCCATATGTCCTTACCGTACCAGACGTCGCAGATGTCCCATATATCCCATATGTCTCTAATGTTTCAGGCGTCCTAAATGTCCCATATGTCCTTAACGTCCCAGACGTCCCAGATGTCCCATATGTTTCATATGCTCCTAATGTCCCAGGCGTCCTAAATGTCCCATATGTCCTTAACGTCCCAGACGTCCCAAATGTCTCATATGTCCCTAACGTTCCAGACGTCCCAGATATCCCCTATGTCTCATATGTCCCTAATGTCCCAGCCGTCCTATATATTCCACATGTCCCTAACGTCCCAGACGTCCTAAATGTCCCATATGTCCTTAACGTTTCAGACGTCCCAGATGTTCCATATGTCTCTAACGTCCCAGACGTCCCAGATGTCCCATATGTCTCATATTTCCCTAATGTCCCATACGTCCTTAACGTCCCAGACGTCCTAGATTTCCCATATGTCCTTAACGTTTCAGACGTCCCAGATGTTCCATATGTCTCTAACGTCCCAGACGTCCCAGATGTCCCATATGTCTCATATTTCCCTAATGCCCCAGGCGTCCTAGATGTTCCATATTTCCCTAACGTCTCAGACGTCCTAAATGTCCCATATGTCCCTAACGTCCCAGACGTCCCAGCTGTCCCGTATGTCTATAACGTCCCAGACGTCCCAGACGTCCTAGATGTCCCATATGTCCCTAACATCCCAGACGTCCTAGATGTCCTATATGTCCCTAACGTCCCAGACGTCCCAGACGTCCCATATGTCCCATATGTCCCTAATATCCCAGGCGTCGTAGATGTTCCATATGTCCCTAACGTCCCAGAGGTCCTAAATGTCCCATATGTCCCTAACGTCCCAGACGTCTCAGATGTTCCATATGTCCCTAACGGCCCAGACGTTATAGATGTCCCATATGTCTTTAACGTTCCAGACCTCCCAGATGTCCCATATGTTCTTAACGTCCCAGACGTCCCAGATGTCCCATATGTCCCATATGTCCTTAATGTCCCAGGTGTCCCAGATGTCCCATATGTCCCATATGTCCCTAATGTCCCAGGCGTTCTAAATGTCCCATATGTCCTTAATATCCCAGACGTCCCAGACGTCCTAGAAGTCTCATATGTCCTTAACGTCCCAGACGACCCAGATGTCTCATATGTCCCTAACGTCCCAGACGTCCCAGATGTCCCATATGTTCCATATGTCCCTAATGTCCCAGGCGTCCTAGATGTTCCATATGTTCCTAACGTCCCAGACGTCCTAAATGTCCCATATGTCTCTAACGTCCCAGACGTCCCAGCTGTCCCGTATGTACCTAACGTCCCAGACGTCCCAGACGTCCCAGATGTCCCATATGTCCCATATGTCCTTAATGTCCCAGGTGTCCCAGATGTCCCATATGTCCCATATGTTCCTAATGTCCCAGGCGTTCTAAATGTCCCATATGTCCTTAATGTCCCAGACGTCCCAGACGTCCTAGATGTCCCATATGTTCTTTACGTCCCAGACGTCCCAGATGTCCCATATGTCCCTAGCGTCCCAGACGTAATAGATGTCCCGTATGTCCCATATGTCGCTCATGTCCCAGGCGTTTTAGATGCTCCATATGTTCCTAACGTTCCAGACGTCCTAAATGTCCCATATGTCCTTAACGTCCCAGACGTTCCAGATGTCCCATATGTCCCATATGTCCCTAATGTCCCAGGTGTCCTAAATGTCCCATATGTCTTTAACGTCCCAGACGTCCCAGACGTCCTAAATGTCCCATATGTCCTTAACGTACCAGACGTCGCAGATGTCCCATTTATCCCATATGTCTCTAATGTTTCAGGCGTCCTAAATGTCCCATATGTCCTTAACGTCCCAGACGTCCCAGATGTCCCATATGTTCCATATGCCCCTAATGTCCCAGGCGTCCTAAATGTCCCATATGTCCTTAACGTCCCAGACGTCCCAGATGTCTCATATGTCCCTAACGTTCCAGACGTCCCAGATATCCCATATGTCTCATATGTCCCTAATGTCCCAGCCGTCCTATATATTCCACATGTCGCTAACGTCCCAGACGTCCTAAATGTATCATATGTCCCTAATGTGTCAGACGTCCAAGCTGTCCCGTATGTCCCTAACGTCCCAGACGTCCCAGACGTCCTAGATGTCCCATATGTCCCTAACGTCCCAGACGTCCTAGATGTCCTATATGTCCCTAACGTCCCAGACGTCCCAGATGTCCCATATGTCCCATATGTCCCTAATATCCCAGTCGTCGTAGATGTTCCATATGTCCCTAACGTCCCAGACGTCCTAAACGTCCCATATGTCCCTAACGTCCCAGACGTCCCAGATGTTCCATATGTCCCTAACGGCCCAGACGTTATAGATGTCCCATATGTCTTTAACGTCCCAGACGTCCCAGATATCCCATATGTCCCTAACGTCCCAGACGTCCCAGATGTCCCATATGTCTCATATTTCCCTAATGCCCCAGGCGTCCTAGATGTTCCATATTTCCCTAACGTCTCAGACGTCCTAAATGTCCCATATGTCCCTAACGTCCCAGACGTCCCAGCTGTCCCGTATGTCCCTAACGTCCCAGACGTCCCAGACGTCCTAGATGTCCCATATGTCCCTAACATCCCAGACGTCCTAGATGTCCTATATGTCCCTAACGTCCCAGACGTCCCAGACGTCCCATATGTCCCATATGTCCCTAATATCCCAGGCGTCGTAGATGTTCCATATGTCCCTAACGTCCCAGACGTCCTAAATGTCCCATATGTCCCTAACGTCCCAGACGTCTCAGATGTTCCATATGTCCCTAACGGCCCAGACGTTATAGATGTCCCATATGTCTTTAACGTTCCAGACCTCCCAGATGTCCCATATGTTCTTAACGTCCCAGACGTCCCAGATGTCCCATATGTCCCATATGTCCTTAATGTCCCAGGTGTCCCAGATGTCCCATATGTCCCATATGTCCCTAATGTCCCAGGCGTTCTAAATGTCCCATATGTCCTTAATATCCCAGACGTCCCAGACGTCCTAGAAGTCTCATATGTCCTTAACGTCCCAGACGACCCAGATGTCTCATATGTCCCTAACGTCCCAGACGTCCCAGATGTCCCATATGTTCCATATGTCCCTAATGTCCCAGGCGTCCTAGATGTTCCATATGTTCCTAACGTCCCAGACGTCCTAAATGTCCCATATGTCTCTAACGTCCCAGACGTCCCAGCTGTCCCGTATGTACCTAACGTCCCAGACGTCCCAGACGTCCCAGATGTCCCATATGTCCCATATGTCCTTAATGTCCCAGGTGTCCCAGATGTCCCATATGTCCCATATGTTCCTAATGTCCCAGGCGTTCTAAATGTCCCATATGTCCTTAATGTCCCAGACGTCCCAGACGTCCTAGATGTCCCATATGTTCTTTACGTCCCAGACGTCCCAGATGTCCCATATGTCCCTAGCGTCCCAGACGTAATAGATGTCCCGTATGTCCCATATGTCGCTCATGTCCCAGGCGTTTTAGATGCTCCATATGTTCCTAACGTTCCAGACGTCCTAAATGTCCCATATGTCCTTAACGTCCCAGACGTTCCAGATGTCCCATATGTCCCTTATGTCCCTAATGTCCCAGGTGTCCTAAATGTCCCATATGTCTTTAACGTCCCAGACGTCCCAGACGTCCTAAATGTCCCATATGTCCTTAACGTACCAGACGTCGCAGATGTCCCATTTATCCCATATGTCTCTAATGTTTCAGGCGTCCTAAATGTCCCATATGTCCTTAACGTCCCAGACGTCCCAGATGTCCCATATGTTCCATATGCCCCTAATGTCCCAGGCGTCCTAAATGTCCCATATGTCCTTAACGTCCCAGACGTCCCAGATGTCTCATATGTCCCTAACGTTCCAGACGTCCCAGATATCCCATATGTCTCATATGTCCCTAATGTCCCAGCCGTCCTATATATTCCACATGTCGCTAACGTCCCAGACGTCCTAAATGTATCATATGTCCCTAATGTGTCAGACGTCCAAGCTGTCCCGTATGTCCCTAACGTCCCAGACGTCCCAGACGTCCTAGATGTCCCATATGTCCCTAACGTTCCAGACGTCCTAGATGTCCTATATGTCCCTAACGTCCCAGACGTCCCAGATGTCCCATATGTCCCTAATATCCCAGTCGTCGTAGATGTTCCATATGTCCCTAACGTCCCAGACGTCCTAAACGTCCCATATGTCCCTAACGTCCCAGACGTCCCAGATGTTCCATATGTCCCTAACGGCCCAGACGTTATAGATGTCCCATATGTCTTTAACGTCCCAGACGTCCCAGATATCCCATATGTCCCTAACGTCTCAGTCGTCCCAGACCTTCAATATGTCCTATATGTCCTTAATGTCCCAGGCGTCCCAGATGTCCTATAAACCCCATATGTCCCTAACGTCCCAAACGTCCCAGATGTTCCATATGTCCCTAACGGCCCAGACGTTATAGATGTCCCATATGTCTTTAACGTCCCAGACGTCCCAGATATCCCATATGTCCCTAACGTCTCAGTCGTCCCAGACCTTCAATATGTCCTATATGTCCCTAATATCCCAGTCGTCGTAGGTGTTCCATATGTCCCTAACGTCCCAGACGTCCTAAATGTCCCATATGTCCCTAACGTCCCAGACGTCCCAGATGTCCCATATGTCCCATATGTCCCTAATATCCCAGTCGTCGTAGATGTTCCATATGTCCCTAACGTCCCAGACGTCCTAAATGTCCCATATGTCCCTAACGTCCCAGACGTCCCAGATGTTCCATATGTCCCTAACGGCCCAGACGTTATAGATGTCCCATATGTCTTTAACGTCCCAGACGTCCCATATGTCCCATATGTCCCTAACGTCCCAAACGTCCTAGATGTTCCATATGTCCCTACCGTCCCAGACGTCCCAGCTGTCCCGTATGTCCCAAACTTCCCAGATGACCCAGACGTCCTAGATGTCTCATATGTCCTTAACGTCCCAGACGTCTTAGATGTCCCTTATGTCCCTAATGTCCCGGACGTCCAAGATGTCCCATACGTCCCATATGTCCCTAATGTCCCAGGCGTCCTAAATGTCCCATATGTCCTTAACGTCCCAGGCGTCCCAGACGTCTAGATGTCCCATATGTCCCTAATATTCCAGACGTTCTAGATGTCTCATATGTCCTTAACGTCCCAGACGTCCCAGATGTCCCATATGTCCCTAACGTCCTAGACGTCCCAGATGTCCCATATGTCCCATATGTCCCTAATGTCCCAGGCGTCCCAGATGTCCCATATGTCCCATATGTGCTTACTGTCCCAGGCGTCCTAAATGCTCCATATGTCCTTAACGTCCCAGACGTCCCAGATGTCTTAGATGTCCCATATGTCCTTAACGTCCCAGACATCCCAGATGTCCCATATGTCCCATATGTTTCTAATGTCCCAGGCGTCCTAAATGTCCCATATGTCCTTAACGTTCCAGACGTCCCAGACGTCCTAGATGTCTCATATATCCTTAACGACCCAGACGTTCCAAATGTGCCATATGTTCTATATGTTCCTAACGTCCCAAAGGTTCCAGATGTCTCATATGTCCCTAACGTCCTAGACGTCCCAGATGTCCCATATGCCCTAACGTCCCAGACGTTTTAGATGTCCCATATGTCCTTAACGTCCCAGACGTCCCAGGTGCCCCATATGTCGCTAACGTCCCAGACGTCTCAGATGTCCCATATGTCCCTAAAGTCCTTAATGTCCCAGGCGCCCCAGATGTCACATATGTCCCATATGTCCCAAATGTCCAAAGCGTCCTAAATGTTCCATATGTCCCTAGCGTCCCAGACGTCCTAGATGTCCCACATGTCCTTAACGTCTCAGACGTCCCAGATGTCCCATATGTCCCTAACGTCCCAGAAGTCCCAAATGTCCCATATGTCCCATATGTCCCTAATGTCCCAGGCGCCCTAAATGTCCCATATGTCCTTAACGTCAAAGACATCCTAGACGTCCTAGATGTCCCATATGTTCTTAACGTCCCAGACGTCCCAGATGTCCCATATGTCCCATATACCCCTAATGTCCCAGGCGTCCTAAATGTCCCATGTGTCTTTAACGTCCCAGATGTCCAAGACGTCCTCGATGTCCCACATGTCCTTAACGTCCCAGACGTCCCAGACGTCCTAGATCTCCCACATGTCCTTAACGTCCCAGACGTCCTAGATGTCCCATATGTCCCATATGTCCCTAATGTCCCAGGCGTCCCAGATGTCCAAATGTCCCATATGTCCCTAATGTCCCACGCGCCCTAAATGTCCCATATGTTCTTAAAGTTCCAGACGTCCCAGACGTCCTAGATGTCTCATATGTCCTTAACGTCCCAGACGTCCCAGATGTCTCTTATGTCCCTAACGTCTCTGACGTCCCAGATGTCCCGTATGTCCCTAACGTCCCAGACGTCCCAGCTGTCCCGTATGTCCCTAACGTCCCACACGTCCCAGACGTCCTAGATGTCCCATATGTTCCTAACGTCCCAGACGTCCTAGATGTCCTATATGTCCCTAACGTCCCAGACGTCCCAGATGTCCCATATGTCTCATATGTCCCTAATGTCCCAGGCGTCCTAGATATTCCATATGTCCCTAACGTCCCAGACGTCCTAAATGTCCCATATGTTCCTAACGTCCCAGAAGTCCCAGCTGTCCCGTATGTCCCTAACGTCCCAAACGTCCCAAACGTCCTAGATGTCCCATATGTTCCTAACGTCCCAGACGTCCTAGATGTCGTATATGTCCCTAACGTCCCAGTCGTCCCAGATGTTCCACCTGTCTCATATGTCCCTAATGTCCCAGGCGTCCTAGATGTTCCATATGTCCCTAACGTCTCAAACGTCCTAAATGTCCCATATGTCCCTAACGTCCCAGACGTCCCAGATGTTCCATATGTCCCTAACGTCCCAGACGTTATAGATGTCCCATATGTTTTTAACGTCCAAGACGTCCCAGAAGTCCCATGTGTCCCTAACGTCGCAGACGTCCCAGATGTTCCATATGTCCCATATGTCCTTAATGTCCCAGGCGTCCCAGATGTCCCATAAATCCCATATGTCTTTTATATCCCAGGCGTCCTAAATGTCCCATATGTCCCATATGTCCCTAACGTCCCCGACGTCCTAGATGTCCCATATGACCCATATGTCCCTAATGTCCCAGGCGTCCTAAATGTCCAATATGTCCTTAACGTCCCAGACGTCCCAGACGTCCTAGATGTCCCATATGTCCTTAACGTCCCAGACGTCCCAGATGTCCCATATGTCCCTAATGTCCCATGGGTCCTAAATGTCCCATATGTCCTTAACGTGCCAGACGTCCCAGACGTCCTAGATGTCCCATATGTCCTTAACGTCCCAGACGTCCCAGACGTCCTAGATGTCCCATATGTCAGATTTGTCCTTATTGTCCCAGGCGTCCCAAATATCCCATATGTCTCATATGTTCCTAATGTCCCTGGCGTCTTAGATGTCCCATATGTCTCTAACGTCCCAGACGTCCTAGATGTCCTATATGTCCGTAACGTCCCAGATGTCCCAGATGTCCCATATGTCTCGTATGTCCCTAATGTCCCAGGCGTCTTAGATGTTCCATATGTCCTTAACGTCCCAGACGTCCTAAATGTCCCATATGTCCCTAACGTCTTAGACGTCCCAGATGTTCCACATGTCTCTAACGTCCCAGACGTCTTAGATGTTCCATATGTCTTTAACGTCCCAAACGTCCCAGATGTCCCATATGTCCCATATGTCCTTAATGTCCCAGGCGTCCCAGATGTCCCATATGTCCCTAATGTCCCAGGCGTTCTAAATGTCCCATATGTCCTTAACGTCCCAGACGTCCCAGACGTCCTAGATGTCCCATATGTCCCATATGTCCCTAATGTCCCAGGCGTCCCAGATGTCCAATATGTCCCTAATGTCCCAGGCGTTCTAAATGTCCCATATGTCCTTAACGTCCCAGACGTCCCAGACGTCCCAGACGTCCTAGATGTTCCATATGTCCTTAACATCGCAGACGTCCCAGATGTCCCATATGTCCCATATGTCCCTAATGTCTCAGGTGTCCTAAATGTCCCATATGTCCTTAACGTCCCAGATGTCCCAGACGTCCCATATATCCCATATGTCCTTAATGTCCCAGGCGTCCTCAATGTCCCATATGTCCTTAACGTCCCAGACGTCCCAGATGTCCCATATGTCCCATATGTCCCTAATGTTCCAGGCGTCCTAGATGTTCCATACGTTCCTACCGTCCCAGACGTCCTAAATGTCCCATATGTCCCTAACGTCCCAGTCGTTCCAGCTGTCCCGTAAGTCACTAACGTCCCAAACGTCCCAGACGTCCTAGATGTCCCATATGTCCCTAACGTCCCAGACGTCCTAGATTTCCTATATGTCCCTAACGTCCCAGGCGTCCCAGATGTCCCATATGTCCCATATGTCCCTAATGTCCCAGGCCTCCCAGATGTCCCATATGTCCCTAATGTCCCAGACGTCCTAAATGTCTTATATGTCCTTAACATCCCAGACGTCCCAGAAGTCCTAGATGTCCCATATGTCCCATATGTCTCTGATGTCCCAGGCGTCCTAAATGTCCCATATGTCTTTAACGTCCCAGACGTCCCAGACGTCCTAGATGTCCCTAATGTCCTTAACGTGCCAGACGTCGCAGATGTCCCATATGTCCCATATGTCTCTAATGTTTTAGGCGTTTTAAATGCCCCATATGTCCTTAACGTCCCAGACGTCCCAGACGTCCCAGACGTCCTAGATGTAACATATGCCCTTAACTTCCCAGACGCCCCAGATGTCACATATGTACCTAACGTCCCAGACGTCCCTGGTGTCTCACATGTCCCATATGTTCCTAACGTTCCAGGCGTCCTAGAAATTCCATATATCCCTAACGTCCCAGACGTCCTAAATGTCCCATTTTTCCCTAACGTCCCAGAAGTCCCAGCTGTCCCGTATGTTCCTAACGTCCCAGACGTCCTAGATGTCCCATATGTCTCTAACGTCCCCGACGTCCTAGATGTCCTATATATCCCTAACGTACCAGACGTCCCAGATATCCCATATGTTTCATATGTCCCTAATGTCTCAGGCGTCTTAGATGTTCTATATGTCCTTAACGTCCAAGACGTCCTAAATGTCCCATATGTCCTTAACGTCCCTGACGTCCCAGATGTTCCATATGTCCTAACGTCCCAGACGTCCTAGATGTCCCATATGTCCTTAACGTCACAGACGTCCCAGATGTCCCATATTTCCCATATGTCCCTAATGTCCCAGGCGTCCCAGAAGTCCCATATGTCCCATATGTCCCTAATGTTCTAGGCGTCCTAAATGTCCCATATGTCTTTAACGTCCCAGACGTCCCAGACGTCCTAGATGTCCCATATGTTCTTAACGTCCCAGACGTCCCAGATGTCCCATATGTCCCAATGTCCCTAATGTCCCAGGCGTCCTAAATGTCCCATGTGTCCTTACCGTCCCAGACGTCCCAGGCGTCCTCGATGTCCCATATGTCCTTAACGTCCCAGACGTCCCAGGTGTCCCATATGTTCCAAACGTCCCAGACGTGCCAGATGTCCCATATGTCCCATATGTCTTTAATGTCCAAGGTATCCAAGATGTCCCATATGTCCCATATGTTCCCAATGTCCCAAACGTTCTAAATGTCCCATATGTCCTTAATGTCCCAGACGTCCCAGACGTCCTAGATGTCCCATATGTCCTTAACGTCCCAGACGTCCCAGATGTCTCATATGTCCCTAACGTCCCAGACGTCCCAGATGTCCCATATGTTCCATATGTTCCTAATGTCCCAGGTGTCCTAGATGTTCCATATGTCCCTAACGTCCCAGACGTCCTAAATGTCCCATATGTCTCTAACGTCCCAGACGTCCCAGCTGTCCCGTATGTCCCTAACGTCCCAGACGTCCCAGACGTCCTAGATGTCCCAGACGTCCTAGATGTCCTATATATCCCTAACGTCCCAGACGTCCTAGATGTCCTATATGTCCCTAACGTTCCAGACGTCCCAGACGTCTCAGATGTCCCATATGTCTCATATGTTTCTAATGTCTCAGGCGTCCCAGATGTCCCATATGTCCCATATGTCCCTAATGTCCCAGGCGTCCTAAATGTTCCATACGTCCTTAACGTACCAGACGTCCCAGAAGTCCTAGATGTCCCATATGTTCTTTACGTCCCAGACGTCCCAGATGTCCCATATGTCCCTAGCGTCCCAGACGTCCTAGATGTCCCGTATGTCCCATATGTCCCTAATGTCCCAGGCGTCCTAGATGTTCCATATGTTCCTAACGTCGCAGACGTCCTAAATGTCCCATATGTCCTTAACGTCCCAGACGTCCCAGATGTCCCATATGTCCCATATGTCCCTAATGTCCCAGGTGTCCTAAATGTCCCATATGTCCTTAACGTCCCAGACGTCCTAGACGTCCTAGATGTCCCATATGTCCTTAACGTACCAGACGTCGCAGATGTCCCATATGTCCCATATGTCTCTAATGTTTCAAGCGTCCTAAATGTCCCATATGTCCTTAACGTCCCAGACGTCGCAGATGTCCCATATGTCCCATATACCCCTAATGTTCCAGGCGTCCTAAATGTTCCATACGTCCTTAACGTCCCAGACGTCCCAAACGTCCTAGCTGTCCCATATGTCTTTAACGTCCCTAACGTCCCAGACGTTCTAAATGTCCCATATGTCCCTATTGTACCAGACGTCCCAGCTGTCCCGTATGTCCCTAACGTACCAGACGTCCCAGACGTCCTAGATGTCCCATATGTCCCTAACGTCCCAGACGTCCTAGATGTCCCATATGTCCCATATGTCCCTAATGTCCCAGGCTAGTAGATGTTCCATATGTCCCTAACGTCCCAAACGTCCTAAATGTCCAATATGTCCCTAACGTCCCAGACGTCCCAGATGTTCCATATGTCCCTAACGTCCCAGACGTTTAGATGTCCCATATGGCTTTAACGTCCCAGACGTCATATATATCCCATATGTCCCAAACGTCTCAGACGTCCCAGATCTTCAAAATGTCCCATATGTCCTTAATGTCCCAGACGTCCCAGATGTCCCATAAATCCCATATGTCCTTAATATCCCAGGCGTCCTAAATGTCCCATATGTCCCTAACGTCCCAGACGTCCTAGATGTCCCATATGTCCCATATGTCCCTAATGTCCCAGGCGTCCTAAATGTCCCATATGTCCTTAACGTCCCAGACGTCCCAGATGTCCCATATGTGCTTAACGTCCCAGACGTCCCAGATGTCCCATATGTCCCATATGTCCTTAATGTCCCAGGTGTCCCAAATGTCCCATATGTCCCATATGTCCCTAATGTCCCAGGCGTTCTAAATGTCCCATATGTCCTTAATATCCCAGACGTCCCAGACGTCCTAGATGTGTCATATGTCCTTAACGTCCCAGACGACCCAGATGTCTCATATGTCCCTAACGTCCCAGACGACCCAGATGTCTCATATGTCCCTAACGTCCCAGACGTCCCAGATGTCCCATATGTCCCATATGTCCCTAATGTTCCAGGCGTCCTAGATGTTCCATATGTTCCTAACGTCCCAGACGTCCTAAATGTCCCATATGTCTCTAACGTCCCAGACGTCCCAGCTGTCCCGTATGTCCCTAACGTCCCAGACGTCCTAGACGTCCCAGATGTCCCATATGTCCCATATGTCCTTAATGTCTTAGGTGTCCCAGATGTCCCATATGTCCCATATGTCCCTAATGTCCCAGGCGTTCTAAATGTCCCATATGTCCTTAATGTCCCAGGCGTCCTAGATGTCTCGTTAGTCCCATATGTCGCTCATGTCCCAGGCGTCCTAGATGCTCCATATGTTCCTAACGTCCCAGACGACCCAGATGTCTCATATGTCCCTAACGTCCCAGACGTCCCAGATGTCCCATATGTCCCATATGTCCCTAATGTCCCAGGCGTCCTAGATGTTCCATATCTTCCTAACGTCCCAGACGTCCTAAATGTCCCATATGTCTCTAACGTCCCAGACGTCCCAGCTGTCCCGTATGTCCCTAACGTCCCAGACGTCCTAGACGTCCCAGATGTCCCATATGTCCCATATGTCTTTAATGTCCCAGGTGTCCCAGATGTCCCATATGTCCCATATGTCCCTAATGTCCCAGGCGTTCTAAATGTCCCATATGTCCTTAATGTCCCAGACGTCCCAGACGTCCTAGATGTCCCATATGTTCTTTACGTCCCAAACGTCCCAGATGTCCCATATGTCCCTAGCGTCCCAGACGTCCTAGATGTCCCGTATGTCCCATATGTCGCTCATGTCCCAGGCGTCCTAGATGCTCCATATGTTCCTAACGTTCCAGACGTCCTAAATGTCCCATATGTCCTTTACGTCCCAGACGTTCCAGATGTCCCATATGTCCCATATGTCCCTAATGTCCCAGGTGTCCTAAATGTCCCATATGTCCTTAACGTCCCAGACGTCCCAGACGTCCTAAATGTCCCATATGTCCTTACCGTACCAGACGTCGCAGATGTCCCATATATCCCATATGTCTCTAATGTTTCAGGCGTCCTAAATGTCCCATATGTCCTTAACGTCCCAGACGTCCCAGATGTCCCATATGTTTCATATGCTCCTAATGTCCCAGGCGTCCTAAATGTCCCATATGTCCTTAACGTCCCAGACGTCCCAAATGTCTCATATGTCCCTAACGTTCCAGATGTCCCAGATATCCCCTATGTCTCATATGTCCCTAATGTCCCAGCCGTCCTATATATTCCACATGTCCCTAACGTCCCAGACGTCCTAAATGTCCCATATGTCCTTAACGTTTCAGACGTCCCAGATGTTCCATATGTCTCTAACGTCCCAGACGTCCCAGATGTCCCATATGTCTCATATTTCCCTAATGTCCCATACGTCCTTAACGTCCCAGACGTCCTAGATTTCCCATATGTCCTTAACGTTTCAGACGTCCCAGATGTTCCATATGTCTCTAACGTCCCAGACGTCCCAGATGTCCCATATGTCTCATATTTCCCTAATGCCCCAGGCGTCCTAGATGTTCCATATTTCCCTAACGTCTCAGACGTCCTAAATGTCCCATATGTCCCTAACGTCCCAGACGTCCCAGCTGTCCCGTATGTCCCTAACGTCCCAGACGTCCCAGACGTCCTAGATGTCCCATATGTCCCTAACATCCCAGACGTCCTAGATGTCCTATATGTCCCTAACGTCCCAGACGTCCCAGATGTCCCATATGTCCCATATGTCCCTAATATCCCAGGCGTCGTAGATGTTCCATATGTCCCTAACGTCCCAGACGTCCTAAATGTCCCATATGTCCCTAACGTCCCAGACGTCTCAGATGTTCCATATGTCCCTAACGGCCCAGACGTTATAGATGTCCCATATGTCTTTAACGTTCCAGACCTCCCAGATGTCCCATATGTTCTTAACGTCCCAGACGTCCCAGATGTCCCATATGTCCCATATGTCCTTAATGTCCCAGGTGTCCCAGATATCCCATATGTCCCATATGTCCCTAATGTCCCAGGCGTTCTAAATGTCCCATATGTCCTTAATATCCCAGACGTCCCAGACGTCCTAGAAGTCTCATATGTCCTTAACGTCCCAGACGACCCAGATGTCTCATATGTCCCTAACGTCCCAGACGTCCCAGATGTCCCATATGTTCCATATGTCCCTAATGTCCCAGGCGTCCTAGATGTTCCATATGTTCCTAACGTCCCAGACGTCCTAAATGTCCCATATGTCTCTAACGTCCCAGACGTCCCAGCTGTCCCGTATGTACCTAACGTCCCAGACGTCCCAGACGTCCCAGATGTCCCATATGTCCCATATGTCCTTAATGTCCCAGGTGTCCCAGATGTCCCATATGTCCCATATGTTCCTAATGTCCCAGGCGTTCTAAATGTCCCATATGTCCTTAATGTCCCAGACGTCCCAGACGTCCTAGATGTCCCATATGTTCTTTACGTCCCAGACGTCCCAGATGTCCCATATGTCCCTAGCGTCCCAGACGTAAAAGATGTCCTGTATGTCCCATATGTCGCTCATGTCCCAGGCGTTTTAGATGCTCCATATGTTCCTAACGTTCCAGACGTCCTAAATGTCCCATATGTCCTTAACGTCCCAGACGTTCCAGATGTCCCATATGTCCCATATGTCCCTAATGTCCCAGGTGTCCTAAATGTCCCATATGTCTTTAACGTCCCAGACGTCCCAGACGTCCTAAATGTCCCATATGTCCTTAACGTACCAGACGTCGCAGATGTTCCAGATGTCCCATATGTCCCATATGTCCTTAATGTCCCAGGTGTCCCAGATGTCCCATATGTCCCATATGTTCCTAATGTCCCAGGCGTTCTAAATGTCCCATATGTCCTTAACGTCCCAGACGTCCCAGACGTCCCAGATGTCCCATATGTCCCATATGTCCTTAATGTCCCAGGTGTCCCAGATGTCCCATATGTCCCATATGTTCCTAATGTCCCAGGCGTTCTAAATGTCCCATATGTCCTTAATGTCCCAGACGTCCCAGACGTCCTAGATGTCCCATATGTTCTTTACGTCCCAGACGTCCCAGATGTCCCATATGTCCCTAGCGTCCCAGACGTAATAGATGTCCCGTATGTCCCATATGTCGCTCATGTCCCAGGCGTTTTAGATGCTCCATATGTTCCTAACGTTCCAGACGTCCTAAATGTCCCATATGTGCCTAACGTCCCAGACGTCCCAGCTGTCCCGTATGTTCCTAACGTCCCAGACGTCCCAGACGTCCTAGATGTCCCATATGTCTCTAACGTCCCAGACGTCCTTGATGTCCTATATGTCCGTAACGTCCCATACGTCCCAGATGTCCCATATGTCTCATATGTCGCTAATGTCCCAGGCGTCTTAGATGTTCCATATGTCCTTAACGTCCCAGACGTCCTAAATGTCCCATATGTCCCTAACGTCTTAGACGTCCCAGATGTTCCATATGTCCCTAACGTCCCAGACGTCCTAGATGTTCCATATGTCTTTAAAGTCCCAGACTTCCCAGATGTCTCATATGTCCCATATGTCCTTAATGTCCCAGGCGTCCCAGATGTCCCATATGTCCCATACGTCCCTAATGTCCCAGGCGTTCTAAATGTCCCATATGTCCTTAACGTCCCAGACGTCCCAGACGTCCTAGATGTCCCATATGTCCCATATGTCCCTATTGTCCCAGGCGTCCCAGATGTCCCATATGTCCCTAACGTCCCAGGCGTCCTAAATGTTCCATATGTCCTTAACGTCCCAGACGTCCCAGACGTCCTAGATGTCCCATATGTCCCTAACATCCCAGACGTCCTAGATGTCCTATATGTCCCTAACGTCCCAGACGTCCCAGATGTCCCATATGTCCCATATGTCCGTAATATCGCAGGCGTCGTAGATGTTCCATATGTCCCTAACGTCCCAGACGTCCTAAATGTCCCATATGTCCCTAACGTCCCAGACGTCTCAGATGTTCCATATGTCCCTAACGGCCCAGACGTTATAGATGTCCCATATGTCTTTAACGTTCCAGACCTCCCAGATGTCCCATATGTTCTTAACGTCCCAGACGTCCCAGATGTCCCATATGTCCCATATGTCCTTAATGTCCCAGGTGTCCCAGATGTCCCATATGTCCCATATGTCCCTAATGTCCCAGGCGTTCTAAATGTCCCATATGTCCTTAATATCCCAGACGTCCCAGACGTCCTAGAAGTCTCATATGTCCTTAACGTCCCAGACGACCCAGATGTCTCATATGTCCCTAACGTCCCAGACGTCCCAGATGTCCCATATGTTCCATATGTCCCTAATGTCCCAGGCGTCCTAGATGTTCCATATGTTCCTAACGTCCCAGGCGTCCCATATGTCCCATATGTCCCTAATATCCCAGGCGTCGTAGATGTTCCATATGTCCCTAACGTCCCAGACGTCCTAAATGTCCCATATGTCCCTAACGTCCCAGACGTCTCAGATGTTCCATATGTCCCTAACGGCCCAGACGTTATAGATGTCCCATATGTCTTTAACGTTCCAGACCTCCCAGATGTCCCATATGTTCTTAACGTCCCAGACGTCCCAGATGTCCCATATGTCCCATATGTCCTTAATGTCCCAGGTGTCCCAGATGTCCCATATGTCCCATATGTCCCTAATGTCCAAGGCGTTCTAAATGTCCCATATGTCCTTAATATCCCAGACGTCCCAGACGTCCTAGAAGTCTCATATGTCCTTAACGTCCCAGACGACCCAGATGTCTCATATGTCCCTAACGTCCCAGACGTCCCAGATGTCCCATATGATCCATATGTCCCTAATGACCCAGGCGTCCTAGATGTTCCATATGTTCCTAACGTCCCAGACGTCCTAAATGTCCCATATGTCTCTAACGTCCCAGACGTCCCAGCTGTCCCGTATGTACCTAACGTCCCAGACGTCCCAGACGTCCCAGATGTCCCATATGTCCCATATGTCCTTAATGTCCCAGGTGTCCCAGATGTCCCATATGTCCCATATGTTCCTAATGTCCCAGGCGTTCTAAATGTCCCATATGTTGTTAATGTCCCAGACGTCCCAGACGTCCTAGATGTCCCATATGTTCTTTACGTCCCAGACGTCCCAGATGTCCCATATGTCCCTAGCGTCCCAGACGTAATAGATGTCCCGTATGTCCCATATGTCGCTCATGTCACAGGCGTTTTAGATGCTCCATATGTTCCTAACGTTCCAGACGTCCTAAATGTCCCATATGTCCTTAACGTCCCAGACGTTCCAGATGTCCCATATGTCCCATATGTCCCTAATGTCCCAGGTGTCCTAAATGTCCCATATGTCTTTAACGTCCCAGACGTCCCAGACGTCCTAAATGTCCCATATGTCCTTAACGTACCAGACGTCGCAGATGTCCCATTTATCCCATATGTCTCTAATGTTTCAGGCGTCCTAAATGTCCCATATGTCCTTAACGTCCCAGACGTCCCAGATGTCCCATATGTTCCATATGCCCCTAATGTCCCAGGCGTCCTAAATGTCCCATATGTCCTTAACGTCCCAGACGTCCCAGATGTCTCATATGTCCCTAACGTTCCAGACGTCCCAGATTTCCATATGTCTCATATGTCCCTAATGTCCCAGCCGTCCTATATATTCCACATGTCGCTAACGTCCCAGACGTCCTAAATGTCCCATATGTCCCTAATGTGTCAGACGTCCCAGCTGTCCCGTATGTCCCTAACGTCCCAGACGTCCCAGACGTCCTAGATGTCCCATATGTCCCTAACGTCCCAGACGTCCTAGATGTCCTATATGTCCCTAACGTCCCAGACGTCCCAGATGTCCCATATGTCCCATATGTCCCTAATATCCCAGTCGTCGTAGATGTTCCATATGTCCCTAACGTCCCAGACGTCCTAAATGTCCCATATGTCCCTAACGTCCCAGACGTCCCAGATGTTCCATATGTCCCTAACGGCCCAGACGTTATAGATGTCCCATATGTCTTTAACGTCCCAGACGTCCCAGATATCCCATATGTCCCTAACGTCTCAGTCGTCCCAGACCTTCAATATGTCCTATATGTCCTTAATGTCCCAGGCGTCCCAGATGTCCTATAAATCCCATATGTCCCTAATATCCCAAGCGTCCTAAATGTCCCATATGTCCCTAACGTCCCAGACACCCTAGATGTCCCATATGTCCATTATGTCCCTAATGTCCCAGGCGTCCTAAATGTCTCATATGTCCTTAACATCCCAGACGTCCCAGACGTCCTAGATGTCCCATATGTCCCATATGTCTCTAATGTCCCAGGCGTCTTAAATGTCCCATATGTCTTTAACGTCCCGGACGTCCCAGACGTCCAAAATGTCCCATACGTCCTTAACGTCCCAGACGTCTTAGATGTCCCATATGTCCTATATGTCCTTAATGTCCCAACCGTCCTAAATGTCCCATATGTCCGTAACGTCCCAGACGTCCCGGACGTCCTAGATGTCCCATATGTCCTTAACGTCCCAGACGTCCCAGTTGTCCCATATGTCCCTAACGTCCCAGACGTCCCAGATGTCCCATATGTCCCTAATGTCCCAGGCGTCCTAGAAATTCCATATGTCCCTAACGTCCCAGATGTCCTAAATGTCCCATATGTCCCTAACGTCCCAGACGTCCCAGCTGTCCCGTATGTTCCTAACGTCCCAGACGTCCCAGACGTCCTAGATGTCCCATATGTCTCTAACGTCCCAGACGTCCTAGATGTCCTATATGTCCGTAACGTCCCATACGTCCCAGATGTCCCATATGTCTCATATGTCGCTAATGTCCCAGGCGTCTTAGATGTTCCATATGTCCTTAACGTCCCAGACGTCCTAAATATCCCATATGTCCCTAACGTCTTAGACGTCCCAGATGTTCCATATGTCCCTAACGTCCCAGACGTCCTAGATGTTCCATATGTCTTTAAAGTCCCAGACTTCCCAGATGTCCCATATGTCCCATATGTCCTTAATGTCCCAGGCGTCCCAGATGTCCCATATGTCCCATATGTCCCTAATGTCCCAGGCGTTCTAAATGTCCCATATGTCCTTAACGTCCCAGACGTCCCAGACGTCCTAGATGTCCCATATGTCCCATATGTCCCTATTGTCCCAGGCGTCCCAGATGTCCCATATGTCCCTAACGTCCCAGGCGTCCTAAATGTTCCATATGTCCTTAACGTCCCAGACGTCCCAGACGTCCTAGATGTCCCATATGTCCTTAACATCGCAGACGTCCCAGATGTCCCATATGTCCCATATGTCCCTAATGTTCCAGGTGTCCTAAATGTCCCACATGTCCTTAACGTCCCAGACGTCCCAGACGTCCCAGATGTTCCATATGTCCCTAACGGCCCAGACGTTATAGATGTCCCATATGTCTTTAACGTCCCAGACCTCCCAGATGTCCCATATGTTGTTAACGTCCCAGACGTCCCAGATGTCCCACATGTCCCATATGTCCTTAATGTCCCAGGTGTCCCAGATGTCCCATATGTCCCATATGTCCCTAATGTCCCAGGCGTTCTAAATGTCCCATATGTCCTTAATATCCCAGACGTCGCAGACGTCCTAGATGTCTCATATGTCCTTAACGTCCCAGACGACCCAGATGTCTCATATGTCCCTAACGTCGCAGACGTCCCAGATGTCCCATATGTTCCATATGTCCCTAATGTCCCAGGCGTCCTAGATGTTCCATATGTTCCTAACGTCCCAGACGTCCTAAATGTCCCATATGTCTCTAACGTCCCAGACGTCCCAGCTGTCCCGTATGTACCTAACGTCCCAGACGTCCCAGACGTCCCAGATGTCCCATATGTCCCATATGTCCTTAATGTCCCAGGTGTCCCAGATGTCCCATATGTCTCATATGTTCCTAATGTCCCAGGCGTTCTAAATGTCCCATATGTCCTTAATGTCCCAGACGTCCCAGACGTCCTAGATGTCCCATATGTTCTTTACGTCCCAGACGTCCCAGATGTCCCATATGTCCCTAGCGTCCCAGACGTCCTAGATGTCCCGTATGTCCCATATGTCGCTCATGTCCCAGGCGTTTTATATGCTCCATATGTTCCTAACGTTCCAGACGTCCTAAATGTCCCATATGTCCTTAACGTCCCAGACGTTCCAGATGTCCCATATGTCCCATATGTCCCTAATGTCCCAGGTGTCCTAAATGTCCCATATGTCCTTAACGTCCCAGACGTCCCAGACGTCCTAAATGTCCCATATGTCCTTAACGTACCAGACGTCGCAGATGTCCCATTTATCCCATATGTCTCTAATGTTTCAGGCGTCCTAAATGTCCCATATGTCCTTAACGTCCCAGACGTCCCAGATGTCCCATATGTTCCATATGCCCCTAATGTCCCAGGCGTCCTAAATGTCCCATATGTCCTTAACGTACCAGACGTCCCAGATGTCTCATATGTCCCTAACGTTCCAGACGTCCCAGATAACCCATATGTCTCATATGTCCCTAATGTCCCAGCCGTCCTATATATTCCACATGTCGCTAACGTCCCAGACGTCCTAAATGTCCCATATGTCCCTAATGTCCCAGACGTCCCAGCTGTCCCGTATGTCTATAACGTCCCAAACGTCCCAGACGTCCTAGATGTCCCATATGTCCCTAACGTCCCAGACGTCCTAGATGTCCTATATGTCCCTAACGTCCCAGACGTCCCAGATGTCCCATATGTCCCATATGTCCCTAATATCCCAGTCGTCGTAGATGTTTCATATGTCCCTAACGTCCCAGACGTCCTAAATGTCCCATATGTCCCTAACGTCCCAGACGTCCCAGATGTTCCATATGTCCTGTTTAATCTTGTCTTTAACAGATTAACCAGATATAAATTTATAATTATTCATTTAAATTTTACGAAACATTCTAAAAGTTAAAAGCCACCAAAAACGCAATATTGCATTATGCAAGCGCGGCGACCTACTCACAGTCAAGTTTAAACACCTCGCAGTCGCCGCTCAGCATTTTTACACGGCTTCGCGTACACAATTACGCAAGGCCGTGACAAGGTTTAAATGCCTACAATCGCAGCTCAGCATAAAAGACGCTCGAGTTCATGGAGTCCATATCATATCACGGAAGCAAAACCGCTGAGTATTGTTTTGCAAGACTAGTAAATTAACCTACTGAATATAATACATTGCACCTGTTATTAGAAATGAACTTTGTATATTACTATGATCTAAGCAAATTTGTTTGTATATATAGAACAATTATTTTTGTAATAAACCAGTCTGCATTTACTTGTTAGATTCACTTACTGCGTCGCTGTGGGTCCAAGCCTATAAATAATTAAGGGATGTGAGGCTGCATCTCACACAGTGACGAATTATCATCCCGTTAAGTGGCATGACTAAGCTGTCTTAAAGCGGAAACTGCTGTCTCAGTTCTGCGCTTAACATAAGGGATGGAACCAGCAAAATAACGTAACGGACGCCTGATTTCTACAGCCTCCAGGCGAATCTGTTCATGGTCCTTCGAGCCGGATCTGTCTACAACTAAGAAGAGGTACATCCCGAGAAGAAAACAACATCTACCAACCCACCCGGTTCCCCGAAAATGGCAAACAATATGGAGGAATTCAATCAGCTAGCTGTCGCCCAAGAAGAACTCGGCCAGAAGATCACGCAGGTATTTTCCAACAGCAAAAAGGACCCTGCCAGCCGAAAAACAGAAGCTTACATCGCCAGCCGAAACAAGACGCTGGACGAAACTTGGAACGCCGTGACCAAAAATCACGCCAAAATGGTGCAGCTAAGTATTCCTACACATAATTATTTTACCACAGGGTATTACGAACAAATTAAAGCCATCTACTGCGAAGCAAAAAGTTATTTGCAGAGCTGTTTAAAGGCAACTGAAAATCCCGACCCCTCTGAAACTAGGAGGCGAGAGGAAACAGTTGTAAATCCCGAGCAAAAGGTTCGTATCCGAAAACTGCAGATTCGGATGCAGAATTTTAAGCAATCTTTGGACGACGCCGAACTGGAACAAGCACTCGGAAGGCCCGCCATCACAAAGAGGGAATTAAAGGAAGAATGGGACCGGGTGATCGAGATGGACGAAGAAGTCATGTCTAACGAGATGGATTCAAACCAGACGCACTTCAGTCCTGAATTTACTACGTTGAAAGACAGGTACCGAAATTTAATTAATTTGTTACAAGCACCAACAAGGAACGAGCAAGCATCAGCCATCTCGCTTCCTCAAGTTAAAATCCCCATATACGAGGGAAATTATGAGGAATGGGCCACTTTTAAGGACCTATTCACCAAATTAGTAGATGACAACCAAAACATGGATGATGTCATCAAAATGCAGTATTTAAAAACGCATGTCAAGGGAGAGCCCAGCCGACTAATCCAGCATCTCGCAGTGACTCAAGCCAACTACAACACCGCTTGGAATTTGCTGCAACAAAGGTATCAAAATAATCGCCTTATTCTAACCAAATTGCTAGACACCATCTTCGATCAGCCGGTCCTCTCCAAGGAATCAGCCCAAGGGTTGAAAAGATTGCATGACTCCACTAAGGAATGTGTGGAAGCAATCAAAAATTTGGGCATTTCCACCGACAGCTGGGGTCCGTGGATTAACCGAGTTATTACTCGAAAATGGGATCCTGAAACTAACAAATTATATGAGCAATCGCTTCAGTGCCCAAATGAAGTTCAGGATCACCAAACTCTAATGGCCTTCTTACAAATGCGGTTCCAATCCTTGGAATCCATTGATGGAGCTCGAAAACCAACTCAGGACAAGCCACAGAAAAATTACGCTGCCGGATATCTCAACTGCAAGATGTGCAATGGGGACCATTACATCGATAACTGTGGTCAATTCCAGAGGCTCTCCACCCACGAAAAGCAAGAAGTGGTAAGAACCTACCGATTGTGCTTTCGATGTTTGCGACACGATTCTAATATACAATGTCGTTCGTATTATAACTGCAAAATCTGCCGCTTTCCACACCATACTCTGCTTCACAAGGCACAGCCGCCATCAAAGCCGATACCTGCTCCGAAGATGAAGACGTTTTCTCACGCAGCAGCCATGCAGACCTCCAACGCTCCAGAGAAGAAGCCAAAACCCACAATCATTGCCGCCAACCTAGGCGCAAAGAAGAGCCAAGTGCTACTGGCCACAGCAACGGTTCAAGTTAAGGCAGCATCCGGGATGACTCATCTCTTGAGAGTCTTGATAGATCCAGGGTCTCAAGGTTCCTTCATCACCGAAGCCGCAGCCGAATTATTAGCGTTACCCAGGACCAAGGTTCGAGCAGAAATCTCCGGAATTGGGAACAGCGAAACAAAAGTCGCAAAATGGAAAATCACAGGTTTGATTACGCCAAGATTTCCAAGTAAATTTTCCTTACCTGTTACTTTACTGGTACTTCCCAAACTTACAAAAACCATGCCTTCATCACCCATTCCGAACATAAAAATGGATGCCTGGAAACATGTCTTCATCGCCGATCCAACCTTCAACCGACCTGGCCCCATAGATATACTTCTAGGCGCTGAAGAATATTCCCAAATAATTCTCGAAGGAATCAAGAAATCCAAAGATGGCATCCTAGGACAGAATACCGAATTGGGATGGATCTTATCAGGAACCATGGGAAGACGACCTCCCACCAGCCTTAAGGTCAACACCATGGTTGCCAAAATTGAAGAGGATGAGCAGTTGCAGAAATTCTGGAACATTGAAGAGGCTTCTCCTCAAAGTAAACTTTCCCCAGATGATCAGGTATGTGAAAATAAATTCACAGACACAGTCCAGCGAGACGTAGATGGAAGATACGTAGTAAGGATTCCATTCAAACAAACTCCAGTACACATGGGAAGGTCCAAACCCTCAGCATTGGCACGATTCATACATCTGGAGAAGAAATTAGGACAAGATCAAGATCTAGCAGTCCAATACAAGAAATTCATGCAAGAATACTTGGATTTAGGACATATGGAAAAGGTGGCAAAGGAAGATGAGAATAACGGCAAGTATTACATTCCCCACCATGGCGTCATCCGAGAAGCAAGTTCATCAACCAGGCTTCGTGTCGTTTTCGATGCCTCTAGCAAGGCCTCTCACGGAAAATCCTTAAATGAGATGATGTACGCTGGACCTAAACTTCAGCAAGAACTGGTCGACATTCTACTTCGATGGAGGACACACAGGATTGTTTTTTCTGCAGACATTGAAAAAATGTACCGACAAATCAGAATGAACAACCAAGACCAGGAGTACCAAAGAATCCTATGGAGATTCGACAAATCACAGCCAATCAGGGAATATAAGCTGTGCACCGTCACTTATGGAACCGCATCAGCTCCCTATCTTGCCATTCGAACCTTGCATCAACTCGCACAGGACGAAAAGGTCTCATTTCCATCAGCTTCAGAAGCAGTGAAGAAAGATTTCTACGTGGACGACGTGCTTTCTGGGGCCGACACTGTGGAAGAAGCGATCCAACAACAAGGTCAGCTCATTTCCTTACTAAAGCGTGGAGGCTTTACTCTACATAAATGGTGCAGTAATGAGTCAGCCATCATTCAAGAACTCCCAGAAGAGTTAAAGGAACAAACATACCTCGAAATAAGTGAAGACGGCGTAAAAAAGTCCTTGGGCATTCACTGGTCTCCATATGAAGATGTTTTCTGTTTTAAGGTAGACGTTAAGCAACAGGAATCCACCAAACGCACCATACTATCCGAAGTTGCCAAAATTTTTGACCCATTGGGATGGTTAGCACCCGTCATCATCACTGCCAAGCTACTCATCCAAGAACTATGGCTCGAAAATATCAAATGGGATGACCCAGTGTCTGAAAATATCCAAGGCAAATGGGAGACGCTCAGGTCTCAACTCAAGGCAGTGGAAGAAATTACCTTACCAAGGTGGTTGTTTATAAAAAGGGAATCTCTAGTAGAGCTGCATGGATTCTGTGACGCCTCCGAAAGAGCTTTCGGGGCCGCGATTTATACCAGAGTCACCACATCATCCGGCCAAGTCAAGGTATCCTTATTAATAGCCAAATCCAAGGTGGCACCAGCCCGAGCCAAGACGACATTACCAAGACTGGAACTCTGCGCAGCAGTACTCCTTTCCAATCTACTTCAAAGGGTAATTGCAGCATTAGACCTTCCTAAGGTGTCTATCTTCGCCTGGACCGACTCCATGGTTACATTAGGATGGATAAAAGGAGACCAGGTACGATGGAAGACGTTCGTCGCGAATCGAGTAGCCGAAATCAACAATCTAATTCCGGCTCAACATTGGAACCACGTCAAATCCGAAGAGAATCCTGCAGACGTCATCTCCCGAGGCACTAGTCCAGAAAAACTAAAGAATCATCTCTTATGGTGGGACGGACCGAGCTGGCTAGTTAACAAGAGTTCATGGCCGTGTCAACCAGACACCGCAACCACCGAGGAAGAAGCAAGAAGTTACACTGTGCATCAAACTACCATTCATCAAGACGAGAACGAAGTCGTTCATCGTTTTTCTTCTCTAACAAGAATGGTACGAGTCATGTCACATTGCCGAAGATTCATCAACAAGTGTAAGCGACTTCCCACTCAATCAGGATGCCTATCAGTGAAGGAAATGGACGACACCATCCTCCTACTCGTTAAGGTCATCCAAGGAAGTGATCCTATTTTGAGGGCAACAGGATCTCAACTCCGGCAGAACAAATATGTGAGTTCCAGTAACAAGCTTGCCAACCTCAATCCCTTCATCGATCAGCATGGAATAATCCGTGTTGGAGGAAGATTAGAAAATTCCACCTTGTCCTTCAATGAAAAACACCCAATCATACTCCCGTACTCCAGTCATATTTCCAAACTAATAATCCAAGAGGCGCATCTACGCACGCTGCACGGTGGCACCCAACTCACTCTCTCATATATCCGAAGAAAATATTGGATCATCAACGCGAAGAAAGCAGTCAGCTCCAGCATCCAGAAGTGTTTCCGATGTCTACGATACAAAGCAGAGGCAGCACAGCAACTGATGGGAAATCTTCCATCAACCAGAGTGAATTCAACTCCTCCATTCTTCCATTCCGGAGTGGACTACGCCGGCCCAATACAGATCCGAACATCCAAGGGAAGAGGGCATTCTTCGCACAAAGGGTACATTGCTGTTTTTGTCTGTCTATCAACCAAGGCAATCCACCTAGAGGCCGTCAGCGACATGACAACCAACAGCTTCCTAGCAGTCTTCAGGAGGTTTACTGCCCGAAGAGGACGCTGTGCACACCTATACAGCGACAACGGAACAAACTTCGTTGGCGCAAGAAAAGTGTTGGACAAGGAAACCCGCCAAACAATTGAAGGCCCAGTTGTCCAAGAAACCTTAGCAACCGGTGGTACCCAATGGCACTTCATCCCTCCAATAGCCCCTCACTTCGGAGGGATATGGGAAGCAGGGGTAAAATCAATGAAGCATCATCTGAAGAGAACTATTGGCCACGCTACTCTCACCTTTGAAGAGTTAACAACTCTTCTCTGCCAAATTGAGGCCTGCCTAAACTCACGTCCTCTATGTCCACAAGGCAACGATATTGAGGACACAACTGCTCTGACGCCAGGCCATTTCCTAATAGGGAGGGAAATCATATCGCCACCAGACCCAATCAACACTCCAATATCTTCAAATCTATCGAATCGTTGGAGGATAATCCAAAAGATCAAGCAAGATTTTTGGAAATCATGGAGCTCGGACTACCTTCATGGATTACAGCAACGAAACAAATGGAAGAAACCATTGGAGAACACTAAAGTTGGAGATTTAGTGTTAATCAAAGAAGATAGTATCAATCCTAGTAAGTGGCCTTTAGCAAGAGTCACTGCAACTCATCCAGCAGCCGATGGATCAGTACGAGTAGTGACGCTCCAGAAATCAGGAGGACATCAGCTAAAACGATCCATAGGCAGCATCATTCCATTACCAGCAACTACCGAGGAATCGCAGGAACCAGAGGCAGAAGATAAAATTTCAACTAACATTATCCAGACATGATCATCCCCAGCACCAAGGAAATCTGTCGCGTCCAAATGGAAACTGCTGTTACTCATCTTTACCCTTCTTACCACCAATACATTAAGTAAAGCAGAATTTAATATCCAAAAACCAGACAGCGGGTACTATGTAGAACACATTGGACACGGGAAGATTGAGAGAGGAACATTCCGGATCGAAATCCAGTTCGAGAGGGGGAAGATCGAAGAAGACTTCGAAACAGTCACAGACATGGTAGATAAATTCGACAATCTCTGCGACTCTGCAAAAGAACTGTCCGAAGACACATTATGCAAGACACTGGTGCATCATCTTCTGGAACAGAAAAAGCAAATGGAATGGATTAGAGATGGTATGGAAGAAATAATAACAAGACGAGAAAAAAGAGGAGTCCTTGGCACAGTATTAACATCAATTTTTGGAGTCAACGATGAAGTCTATCAAGATATAGACAGGCTAGACAAGAATCAACAGGAACTAATAAAAATGGACAGTCAACAATCCAAATTCTTGCTATCAGCACTTTCCAGGTTTAATGAAACCGAAGAACGAATCGACAAGAAGCTGGAACATTTCCAAGAAAAATTAAACCAAGGAATCCGGGCCATTAACAACATGGACAAATGGTATAAAGCAACCGACTCCAACCGACTAAATATTCACATCATCAGTGTGTACCAAGTCGCCACAAATGTAATTAGTGAACTGTGCAACTACCATATTCACATCTTAAACGTTCACTTTCAGCAAGGTAATCTGTACGAGCTAATAACACCTGCTCAAATTAAACAGATCCTCGCTAATGCAACCAGTAAACTTTCACCAAATTTGGAGATATTACCAACGCCAATTCTAAAGGTTGACATTGGGCATGACGACATCTACATCAACGTCCAAGGGTATTTCATCATAGTGGAAAAAACGGAATACTCCTTAATTAAAGTGACACCAATTCTTCTCCAAATCAGCAATGGATCCTACTGGATGATCGATGTGCCGAAAGGAATCTTCGCTGTGGATTACAACCTACAAATGTACTTCCACGAAACAGATGAAGAATTCAAAGAAGAGCTACAAATTTCTCCCACTACCTATGTTTGCAGTCCAACGGTAGTTAAAGGAATTGAAAACAACCCAAACTGCATCATTGACGATATATATCACCGAGTAGAAACCAGTCAATGTCTCCTACGAAGACATCGCATCCAGTCCATTATTTGGAAACAATTGTACATGGAAAACACCTGGCTATTTGTAGTCAGTAAACCAACCCGCATAGCAATCACTTGTAGTGGAAACAGGGAAGAAGTCACCGTCAACACTACAGGTGTCATTCAAATTTCATCGGATTGCATCATCCAAACTGCGAGGAATACATTAACCCCAAGGCACAACAGAAAATACAAGATCCTGGCTGGATACTCCAAGGCTATCAGTATCAATATTACCAACCCAATCACAACAAACTCATTTTCAGAAATCGCAGAGGAACCTGTACTAACTCAGTCAGACCACTTCGAAGACCTACAAGCATCGCAGTTAGATTTCCAGGAGCATATAAAAAACTTCACCTGGAAAGCCATCCGACATCATTCTCACCTGTCTATTGGGGTCACAGGCAGCCTTTTGGGAACCGCTGCCCTACTAGGAGCTATCTACTACATTCGGCAACGAATAACACGAAGGAAGCCACCACCCGCACAACCCCAGGCAGAAGAATATCCTCTCAAAACGCTCAATCTCGAAGAAACAATATAATTTATCGGTTTGCTTTTTTGTGGCTTAAAATTGGCAATATGTTTAATCTTGTGTTTAACAGATTAACCAGATATAAATTTATAATTATTCATTTAAATTTTACGAAACATTCTAAAAGTTAAAAGCCACCAAAAACGCAATATTGCATTATGCAAGCGCGGCGACCTACTCACAGTCAAGTTTAAACACCTCGCAGTCGCCGCTCAGCATTTTTACACGGCTTCGCGTACACAATTACGCAAGGCCGTGACAAGGTTTAAATGCCTACAATCGCAGCTCAGCATAAAAGACGCTCGAGTTCATGGAGTCCATATCATATCACGGAAGCAAAACCGCTGAGTATTGTTTTGCAAGACTAGTAAATTAACCTACTGAATATAATACATTGCACCTGTTATTAGAAATGAACTTTGTATATTACTATGATCTAAGCAAATTTGTTTGTATATATAGAACAATTATTTTTGTAATAAACCAGTCTGCATTTACTTGTTAGATTCACTTACTGCGTCGCTGTGGGTCCAAGCCTATAAATAATTAAGGGATGTGAGGCTGCATCTCACACAGTGACGAATTATCATCCCGTTAAGTGGCATGACTAAGCTGTCTTAAAGCGGAAACTGCTGTCTCAGTTCTGCGCTTAACATAAGGGATGGAACCAGCAAAATAACGTAACGGACGCCTGATTTCTACAGCCTCCAGGCGAATCTGTTCATGTCCCTAACGGCCCAGACGTTATAGATGTCCCATATGTCTTTAACGTCCCAGACGTCCCAGATATCCCATATGTCCCTAACGTCTCAGTCGTCCCAGACCTTCAATATGTCCCATATGTCCTTAATGTCCCAGGCGTCCCAGATGTCCCATAAATCCCATATGTCCCTAATATCCCAAGCATCCTAAATGTCCCATATGTCCCTAACGTCCCAGACGCCCTAGATGTCCCATATGTCCATTATGTCCCTAATGTCCCAGGCGTCCTAAATGTCTCATATGTCCTTAACATCCCAGACGTCCCAGACGTCCTAGATGTCCCATATGTCCCATATGTCTCTAATGTCCCAGGCGTCTTAAATGTCCCATATGTCTTTAACGTCCCGGACGTCCCAGACGTCCAAGATGTCCCATACGTCCTTAACGTCCCAGACGTCCCAGATGTCCCATATGTCCTATATGTCCCTAATGTGCCAACCGTCCTAAATGTCCCATATGTCCGTAACGTCCCAGACGTCCCGGACGTCCTAGATGTCCCATATGTCCTTAACGTCCCAGACGTCCCAGTTGTCCCATATGTCCCTAACGTCCCAGACGTCCCAGATGTCCCATATGTCCCTAATGTCCCAGGCGTCCTAGAAATTCCATATGTCCCTAACGTCCCAGATGTCCTAAATGTCCCATATGTCCCTAACGTCCCAGACGTCCCAGCTGTCCCGTATGTTCCTAACGTCCCAGACGTCCCAGACGTCCTAGATGTCCCCTATGTCTCTAACGTCCCAGACGTCCTAGATGTCCTATATGTCCGTAACGTCCCATACGTCCCAGATGTCCCATATGTCTCATATGTCGCTAATGTCCCAGGCGTCTTAGATGTTCCATATGTCCTTAACGTCCCAGACGTCCTAAATGTCCCATATGTCCCTAACGTCTTAGACGTCCCAGATGTTCCATATGTCCCTAACGTCCCAGACGTCCTAGATGTTCCATATGTCTTTAAAGTCCCAGACGTCCCAGTTGTCCCATATGTCCCATATGTCCTTAATGTCCCAGGCGTCCCAGATGTCCCATATGTCCCATATGTCCCTAATGTCCCAGGCGTTCTAAATGTCCCATATGTCCTTAACGTCCCAGACGTCCCAGACGTCCTAGATGTCCCATATGTCCCATATGTCCCTATTGTCCCAGGCGTCCCAGATGTCCCATATGTCCCTAACGTCCCAGGCGTCCTAAATGTTCCATATGTCCTTAACGTCCCAGACGTCCCAGACGTCCTAGATGTCCCATATGTCCTTAACATCGCAGACGTCCCAGATGTCCCATATGTCCCATATGTCCCTAATGTCCCAGGCGTCCCAGATGTCCCATATGTCCCTAACGCACCAGGCGTCCTAAATGTTCCATATGTCCTTAACGTCCCAGACGTCCCAGACGTCCTAGATGTTCCATATGTCCTTAACATCGCAGACGTCCCAGATGTCCCATATGTCCCATATGTCCCTAATGTTCCAGGTGTCCTAAATGTCCCACATGTCCTTAACGTCCCAGACGTCCCAGACGTCCTAGATGTCCCATATGTCCTTAACGTCCCAGACGTCCTAGATGTCCCATATGTCCCATATGTCCCTAATGTCCCAGGCGTCCCAGATATCCCTAATGTCCCATATGTACCTAATGTCCCACGCGCCCTAAATGTCCCATATGTCCTTAAAGTTCCAGACGTCCCAGACGTTCTAGATGTCTCATATCTCCTTAACGTCCCAGACGTCCCAGATGTCTCTTATGTCCCTAACATCTCTGACGTCCCAGATGTCCCGTATGTCCCTAACGTTCCAGACGTCCCAGCTGTCCCGTATGTCCCTAACGTCCCAGACGTCCCAGACGTCCTAGATGTCCCATATGTTCCTAACGTCCCAGACGTCCTAGATGTCCTATATGTCCCTAACGTCCCAGACGTCCCAGATGTCCCATATGTCTCATATGTCCCTAATGTCCCAGGCGTCCTAGATATTCCATATGTCCCTAACGTCCCAGACGTCCTAAATGTCCCATATGTTCCTAACGTCCCAGACGTCCCAGCTGTCCCGTATGTCCCTAACGTCCCAGACGTCCCAAACGTCCTAGATGTCCCATATGTTCCTAACGTCCCAAACGTCCCAGATGTTCCACCTGTCTCATATGTCCCTAATGTCCCAGGCGTCCTAGATGTTCCATATGTCCCTAACGTCTCAAGCGTCCTAGATGTCCCATATGTCCCTAACGTCCCAGACGTCCCAGATGTTCCATATGTCCCTAACGTCCCAGACGTTATAGATGTCCCATATGTCTTTAACGTCCAAGACGTCCCAGATGTCCCATGTGTCCCTAACGTCGAAGACGTCCCAGATGTTCCATATGTCCCATATGTCCTTAATGTCCCAGGCGTCCCAGATGTCCCATAAATCCCATATGTCCCTTATATCCCAGGCGTCCTAAATGTCCCATATGTCCCATATGTCCCTAACGTCCCAGACGTCCTAGATGTCCCATATGACCCATATGTCCCTAATGTCCCAGGCGTCCTAAATGTCTCATATGTCCTTAACGTCCCAGACGTCCCAGACGTCCTAGATGTCCCATATGCCCCATACATCTCTAATGTCCCAGGCGTCCTAAATGTCCAATATGTCCTTAACGTCCCAGACGTTCCAGACGTCCTAGATGTCCAATATATCCTTAACGTCCCAGACGTCCCAGACGTCCTAGATGTCCCATATGTCTCTAACGTCCCAGACGTCCTAGATGTCCTATATGTCCGTAACGTCCCATACGTCCCAGATGTCCCATATGTCTCATATGTCGCTAATGTCCCAGGCGTCTTAGATGTTCCATATGTCCTTAACGTCCCAGACGTCCTAAATGTCCCATATGTCCCTAACGTCTTAGACGTCCCAGATGTTCCATATGTCCCTAACGTCCCAGACGTCCTAGATGTTCCATATGTCTTTAAAGTCCCAGACGTCCCAGATGTCCCATATGTCTCATATGTCCTTAATGTCCCAGGCGTCCCAGATGTCCCATATGTCCCATATGTCCCTAATGTCCCAGGCGTTCTAAATGTCCCATATGTCCTTAACGTCCCAGACGTCCCAGACGTCCTAGATGTCCCATATGTCCCATATGTCCCTATTGTCCCAGGCGTCCCAGATGTCCCATATGTCCCTAACGTCCCAGGCGTCCTAAATGTTCCATATGTCCTTAACGTCCCAGACGTCCCAGACGTCCTAGATGTCCCATATGTCCTTAACATCGCAGACGTCCCAGATGTCCCATATGTCCCATATGTCCCTAATGTTCCAGGTGTCCTAAATGTCCCACATGTCCTTAACGTCCCAGACGTCCCAGACGTCCCAGATGTTCCATATGTCCCTAACGGCCCAGACGTTATAGATGTCCCATATGTCTTTAACGTCCCAGACCTCCCAGATGTCCCATATGTTGTTAACGTCCCAGACGTCCCAGATGTCCCATATGTCCCATATGTCCTTAATGTCCCAGGTGTCCCAGATGTCCCATATGTCCCATATGTCCCTAATGTCCCAGACGTCCCAGACGTCCTAGATGTCTCATATGTCCTTAACGTCCCAGACGACCCAGATGTCTCATATGTCCCTAACGTCCCAGACGTCCCAGATGTCCCATATGTTCCATATGTCCCTAATGTCCCAGGCGTCCTAGATGTTCCATATGTTCCTAACGTCCCAGACGTCCTAAATGTCCCATATGTCTCTAACGTCCCAGACGTCCCAGCTGTCCCGTATGTACCTAACGTCCCAGACGTCCCAGACGTCCCTGATGTCCCATATGTCCCATATGTCCTTAATGTCCCAGGTGTCCCAGATGTCCCATATCTCTCATATGTTCCTAATGTCCCAGGCGTTCTAAATGTCCCATATGTCCTTAATGTCCCAGACGTCCCAGACGTCCTAGATGTCCCATATGTTCTTTACGTCCCAGACGTCATAGATGTCCCATATGTCCCTAGCTTCCCAGACGTCCTAGATGTCCCGTATGTCCCATATGTCGCTCATGTCCCAGGCGTTTTAGATGCTCCATATGTTCCCAACGTTCCAGACGTCCTAAATGTCCCATATGTCCTTAACGTCCCAGACGTTCCAGATGTCCCATATGTCCCATATGTCCCTAATGTCCCAGGTGTCCTAAATGTCCCATATGTCCTTAACGTCCCAGACGTCCCAGACGTCCTAAATGTCCCATATGTCCTTAACGTACCAGACGTCGGAGATGTCCCATTTATCCCATATGTCTCTAATGTTTCAGGCGTCCTAAATGTCCCATATGTCCTTAACGTCCCAGACGTCCCAGATGTCCCATATGTTCCATATGCCCCTAATGTCCCAGGCGTCCTAAATGTCCCATATGTCCTTAACGTCCCAGACGTCCCAGATGTCTCATATGTCCCTAACGTTCCAGACGTCCCAGATATCCCATATGTCTCATATGTCCCTAATGTCCCAGCCGTCCTATATATTCCACATGTCGCTAACGTCCCAGACGTCCTAAATGTCCCATATGTCCCTAATGTCCCAGACGTCCCAGCTGTCCCGTATGTCCCTAACGTCCCAAACGTCCCAGACGTCCTAGATGTCCCATATGTCCCTAACGTCCCAGACGTCCTAGATGTCCTATATGTCCCTAACGTCCCAGACGTCCCAGATGTCCCATATGTCCCATATGTCCCTAATATCCCAGTCGTCGTAGATGTTTCATATGTCCCTAACGTCCCAGACGTCCTAAATGTCCCATATGTCCCTAACGTCCCAGACGTCCCAGATGTTCCATATGTCCCTAACGGCCCAGATGTTATAGATGTCCCATATGTCTTTAACGTCCCAGACGTCCCAGATATCCCATATGTCCCTAACGTCTCAGTCGTCCCAGACCTTCAATATGTCCCATATGTCCTTAATGTCCCAGGCGTCCCAGATGTCCCATAAATCCCATATGTCCCTAATATCCCAAGCGTCCTAAATGTCCCATATGTCTCTAACGTCCCAGACGCCCTAGATGTCCCATATGTCCATTATGTCCCTAATGTCCCAGGCGTCCTAAATGTCTCATATGTCCTTAACATCCCAGACGTCCCAGACGTCCTAGATGTCCCATATGTCCCATATGTCTCTAATGTCCCAGGCGTCTTAAATGTCCCATATGTCTTTAACGTCCCGGACGTCCCAGACGTCCAAGATGTCCCATACGTCCTTAACGTCCCAGACGTCCCAGATGTCCCATATGTCCTATATGTCCTTAATGTCCCAACCGTCCTAAATGTACCATATGTCCGTAACGTCCCAGACGTCCCGGACGTCCTAGATGTCCCATATGTCCTTAACGTCCCAGACGTCCCAGTTGTTCCATATGTCCCTAACGTCCCAGACGTCCCAGATGTCCCATATGTCCCTAATGTCCCAGGCGTCCTAGAAATTCCATATGTCCCTAACGTCCCAGATGTCCTAAATGTCCCATATGTCCCTAACGTCCCAGACGTCCCAGCTGTCCCGTATGTTCCTAACGTCCCAGACGTCCCAGACGTCCTAGATGTCCCCTATGTCTCTAACGTCCCAGACGTCCTAGATGTCCTATATGTCCGTAACGTCCCATACGTCCCAGATGTCCCATATGTCTCATATGTCGCTAATGTCCCAGGCGTCTTAGATGTTCCATATGTCCTTATCGTCCCAGACGTCCTAAATGTCCCATATGTCCTTAACGTCTTAGACGTCCCAGATGTTCCATATGTCCCTAACGTCCCAGACGTCCTAGATGTTCCATATGTCTTTAAAGTCCCAGACGTCCCAGATGTCCCATATGTCCCATATGTCCTTAATGTCCCAGGCGTCCCAGATGTCCCATATGTCCCATATGTCCCTAATGTCCCAGGCGTTCTAAATATCCCATATGTCCTTAACGTCCCAGACGTCCCAGACGTCCTAGATGTCCCATATGTCCCATATGTCCCTATTGTCCCAGGCGTCCCAGATGTCCCATATGTCCCTAACGTCCCAGGCGTTCTAAATGTTCCATATGTCCTTAACGTCCCAGACGTCCCAGACGTCCTAGATGTCCCATATGTCCTTAACATCGCAGACGTCCCAGATGTCCCATATGTCCCATATGTCTCTAATGTCCCAGGCGTCCCAGATGTCCCATATGTCCCTAACGCACCAGGCTTCCTAAATGTTCCATATGTCCTTAACGTCCCAGACGTCCCAGACGTCCTATATGTCCCATATGTCCTTAACATCTCAGACGTCCCAGATGTCCCATATGTCCCATATGTCCCTAATGTTCCAGGTGTCCTAAATGTCCCATATGTCCTTAACGTCCCAGACGTCCCAGACGTCCTAGATGTCCCATATGTCCCTAACGTCCCAGACGTCCTAGATGTCCTATATGTCCCTAATGTCCCAGACGTCCCAGACGTCTCAGATGTCCCATATGTCCCATATGTTCCTAATGTATCAGGCGTTCCAGATGTCCCATATGTCCCATATGTCCCTAATGTCCCAGGCGTCCTAAATGTTCCATACGTCCTTAACGTACCAGACGTCCCAGACGTCCTAGATGTCCCATATGTTTATTACGTCCCAGACGTCTCAGATGTCCCATATGTCCCTAGCGTCCCAGACGTCCTAGATGTCCCGTATGTCCCATATGTCCCTAATGTCCCAGGCGTCCTAGATGTCCCATATGTCTCTAACGTCCCCGACGTCCTAGATGTCCTATATATCCCTAACGTACCAGACGTCCCAGATGTCCCATATGTCTCATATGTCCCTAATGTCTCAGGCGTCTTAGATGTTCTATATGTCCTTACCGTCCAAGACGTCCTAAATGTCCCATATGTCCTTAACGCCCAGACGTCCCAGATGTTCCATATGTCCTAACGTCCCAGACGTCCTAGATGTCCCATATGTCCTTAACGTCCCAGACGTCCCAGATGTCCCATATTTCCCATATGTCCCTAATGTCACAGGAGTCCCAGATGTCCCATATGTCCCATATGTCCCTAATGTTCTAGGCGTCCTAAATGTCCCATATGTCTTTAACGTCCCAGACGTCCCAGACGTCCTAGATGTTCCATATGTTCTTAACGTCCCAGACGTCCCAGATGTCCCATATGTCCCATATGTCCCTAATGTCCAAGGCGTCCTAAATGTCCCATGTGTCCTTACCGTCCCAGACGTCCCAGGTGTCCTCGATGTCCCATATGTCCTTAACGTCCCAGACGTCCCAGATGTCCCATATGTTCCAAACGTCCCAGACGTCCCAGATGTCCCATATGTCTTTAACGTCCCAGGTGTCCGAGATGTCCCATATGTCCCATATGTTCCTAATGTCCCAAACGTTCTAAATGTCCCATATGTCCTTAATGTCCCAGACGTCCCAGACGTCCTAGATGTCCCATATGTCCTTAACGTCCCAGACGTCCCAGATGTCTCATATGTCCCTAACGTCCCAGACGTCCCAGATGTCCCATATGTCCCATATGTTCCTAATGTCCCAGGTGTCCTAGATGTTCCATATGTCCCTAACGTCCCAGACGTCCTAAATGTCCCATATGTCTCTAACGTCCCAGACGTCCCAGCTGTCCCGTATGTCCCTAACGTCCCAGACGTCCCAGACGTCCTAGATTTCCCAGACGTCCTAGATGTCCCATATGTCCCTAACGTCCCAGACGTCCTAGTTGTCCTATATGTCCCTAATGTCCCAGACGTCCCAGACGTCTCAGATGTCCCATATGTCCCATATGTTCCTAATGTCTCAGGCGTCCCAGCTGTCCCATATGTCCCATATGTCCCTAATGTCCCAGGCGTCCTAAATGTTCCATACGTCCTTAACGTACCAGACGTCCCAGACGTCCTAGATGTCCCATATGTTCTTTACGTCCCAGACATCTCAGATGTTCCATATGTCCCTAGCGTCCCAGACGTCCTAGATGTCCCGTATGTCCCATATGTCCCTAATGTCCCAGGCGTCCTAGATGTTCCATATGTTCCTAACGTCCCAGACGTAATAAATGTCCCATATGTCCTTAACGTCCCAGACGTCCCAGATGTCCCATATGTCCCATATGTCCCTAATGTCCCAGGTGTCCTAAATGTCCCATATGTCCTTAACGTCCCAGACGTCCTAGACGTCCTAGATGTCCCATATGTCCTTAACGTACCAGACGTCGCAGATGTCCCATATGTCCCATATGTCTCTAATGTTTCAAGCGTCCTAAATGTCCCATATGTCCTTAACGTCCCAGACGTCGCAGATGTCCCATATGTCCCATATACCTCTAATGTTCCAGGCGTCCTAAATGTTCCATACGTCCTTAACGTCCTGGCCGTCCCAAACGTCCTAGCTGTCCCATATGTCTTTAACGTCCCAGACGTCCCAGATGTCCAATATGTCCCTAACGCTCCAGACGTCCCAGATATCCCATATGTCCCATATGTCATTAATGTCCCAGGCGTCCTATATATTCCATATGTCCCTAACGTCCCAGACGTCCCAGCTGTCCCGTATGTCCCTAACGTCCCAGACGTTACAGACGTCCTAGATGTCCCATATGTTCCTAACGTCCCAGACGTCCTAGATGTCCTATATGTCCCTAACGTCCCAGACGTCCCAGATGTCTCTTATGTCCCTAACATCTCTGACGTCCCAGATGTCCCGTATGTCCCTAACGTCCCAGACGTCCCAGCTGTCCCGTATGTCCCTAACGTCCCAGACGTCCAGACGTCCTAGATGTCCCATATGTTCCTAACGTCCCAGACGTCCTAGATGTCCTATATGTCCCTAACGTCCCAGACGTCCCAGATGTCCCATATGTCTCATATGTCCCTAATGTCCCAGGCGTCCTAGATATTCCATATGTCCCTAACGTCCCAGACGTCCTAAATGTCCCATATGTTCCTAACGTCCCAGACGTCCCAGCTGTCCCGTATGTCCCTAACGTCCCAGACGTCCCAAACGTCCTAGATGTCCCATATGTTCCTAACGTCCCAGACGTCCCAGATGTTCCACCTGTCTCATATGTCTCTAATGTCCCAGGCGTCCTAGATGTTCCATATGTCCCTAACGTCTCAAACGTCCTAGATGTCCCATATGTCCCTAACGTCCCAGACGTCCCAGATGTTCCATATTTCCCTAACGTCCCAGACGTTATAGATGTCCCATATGTCTTTAACGTCCAAGACGTCCCAGATGTCCCATGTGTCACTAACGTCGCAGACGTCCCAGATGTTCCATATGTCCCATACGTCCTTAATGTCCCAGGCGTCCCAGATGTCCCATAAATCCCATATGTCCCTTATATCCCAGGCGTCCTAAATGTCCCATATGTCCCATATGTCCCTAACGTCCCAGACGTCCTAGATGTCCCATATGCCCCATACATCTCTAATGTCCCAGCCGTCCTAAATGTCCAATATGTCCTTAACGTCCCAGACGTCCCAGACGTCCTGGATGTCCCATATGTCCTTAACGTCCCAGACGTCCCAGATGTCCCATATGTCCCTAATGTCCCATGGGTCCTAAATGTCCCAGATGTCCTTAACGTGCCAGACGTCCCAGACGTCCTAGATGTCCCATATGTCCTTAACGTCCCAGACGTCCCAGACGTCCTAGATGTCCCATATGTCCTTAACGTCCCAGACGTCCCAGACGTCCTAGATGTCCCATATGTCATTGTCCTTATTGTCCCAGGCGTCCCAAATGTCCCATATGTCTCATATGTTCCTAATGTCCCAGGCGTCTTAGATGTCCCATATGTCTCTAATGTCCCAGACGTCCCAGATGTCCCATATGTCTCATATGTCCCTAATGTCCCTGGCGTCTTAGATGTTCCATATGTCCTTAACGTCCCAGACGTCCTAAATGTCCAATATGTCCCTAACGTCTTAGACGTCCCAGATGTTCCACATGTCTCTAACGTCCCAGACGTCCTAGATGTTCCATATGTCTTTAACGTCCCAAACGTCCCAGATGTCCCATATGTTCCATATGTCCTTAATGTCCCAGGCGTCCCAGATGTCCCATATGTCCCATATGCCCCTAATGTCCCAGGCGTTCTAAATGTCCCATATGTCCTTAACGTCCCAGACGTCCCAGACGTCCTAGATGTCCCATATGTCCCATATGTCCCTAATGTCCCAGGCGTACCAGATGTCCCATATGTCCCTAATGTCCCAGGCGTTCTAAATGTCCCATATGTCCTTAACGTCCCAGTCGTCCCAGACGTCCTAGATGTCCCATATGTCCTTAACATCGCAGACGTCCCAGATGTCCCATATGTCCCATATGTCCGTAATGTCCCAGGTGTCCTAAATGTCCCATATGTCCTTAACGTCCCAGACGTCCCAGACGTCCCATATATCCCATATGTCCTTAATGTCCCAGGCGTCCTGAATGTCCCATATGTCCTTAACGTCCCAGACGTCCCAGATGTCCCATATGTCCCATATGTCCCTAATGTCCCAGGCGTCCTAGATGTTCCATACGTTCCTAATGTCCCAGACGTCCTAAATGTCCCATATGTCCCTAACGTCCCAGACGTCCCAGCTGTCCCGTATGTCACTAACGTCCCAAACGTCCCAGACGGCCTAGATGTCCCATATGTCCCTAACGTCCCAGACGTCCTAGATTTCCTATATGTCCCTAACGTCCCAGGCGTCCCAGATGTCCCATATGTCCCATATATCCCTAATGTCCCAAGCCTCCCTGATGTCCCATATGTCCCTAATGTCCCAGACGTCCTAAATGTCTCATATGTCCTTAACATCCCAGACGTCCCAGAAGTCCTAGATGTCCCATATGTCCCATATGTCTCTGATGTCCCAGGCGTCCTAAATGTCCCATATGTCTTTAACGTCCCAGACGTCCTAGATGTCCCTAATGTCCTTAACGTGCCAGACGTCGCAGATGTCCCATATGTCCCATATGTCTCTAATGTTTCAGGCGTTTTAAATGCCCCATATGTCCTTAACGTTCCAGACGTCCCAGACGTCCCAGACGTCCTAGATGTAACATATGCCCTTAACGTCCCAGACGCCCCAGATGTCACATATGTACCTAACGTCCCAGACGTCCCTGGTGTCTCATATGTCCCATATGTCCCTAACGTTCCAGACGTCCCAGATGTCCCATATGTCCCTAATGTCCCAGGCGTCCTAGAAATTCCATATATCCCTAACGTCCCAGACGTCCTAAATGTCCCATTTTTCCCTAACGTCCAAGACGTCCCAGCTGTCCCGTATGTTCCTAACGTCCCAGACGTCCCAGACGTCCTAGATGTACCATATGTCTCTAACGTCCCCGACGTCCTAGATGTCCTATATATCCCTAACGTACCAGACGTCCCAGATGTCCCATATGTCTCATATGTCCCTAATGTCTCAGGCGTCTTAGATGTTCTATATGTCCTTACCGTCCAAGACGTCCTAAATGTCCCATATGTCCTTAACGCCCAGACGTCCCAGATGTTCTATATGTCCTAACGTCCCAGACGTCCTAGATGTCCCATATGTCCTTAACGTCCCAGACGTCTCAGATGTCCCATATTTCCCATATGTCCCTAATGTCCCAGGAGTCCCGGATGTCCCATATGTCCCATATGTCCCTAATGTTCTAGGCGTCCTAAATGTCCCATATGTTTTTAATGTCCCAGACGTCCCAGACGTCCTAGATGTTCCATATGTTCTTAACGTCCCAGACGTCCCAGATGTCCTATATGTCCCATATGTCCCTAATGTCCCAGGCGTCCTAAATGTCCCATGTGTCCTTACCGTCCCAGACGTCCCAGGCGTCCTCGATGTCCCATATGTCCTTACGTCCCAGACGTCCCAGATGTCCCATATGTTCCAAACGTCCCAGACGTCCCAGATGTCCCATATGTCCCATATGTCTTTAATGTCCCAGGTGTCCGAGATGTCCCATATGTCCCATATGTTCCTAATGTCCCAAACGTTCTAAATGTCTCATATGTCCTTAATGTCCCAGACGTCCCAGACGTCCTAGATGTCCCATATGTCCTTAACGTCCCAGACGTCCCAGATGTCTCATATCACATATGTCCCTAACGTCCCAGACGTCCCAGATGTCCCATATGTCCCATATGTTCCTAATGTCCCAGGTGTCCTAGATGTTCCATATGTCCCTAACGTCCCAGACGTCCTAAATGTCCCATATGTCTCTAACGTCCCAGACGTCCCAGCTGTCCCGTATGTCCCTAACGTCCCAGACGTCGCAGACGTCCTAGATTTCCCAGACGCCCTAGATGTCCCATATGTCCCTAACGTCCCAGACGTCCTAGATGTCCTATATGTCCCTAATGTCCCAGACGTCCCAGACGTCTCAGATCTCCCATATGTCCCATATGTTCCTAATGTCTCAGGCGTCCCAGATGTCCCATATGTCCCATATGTCCCTAATGTCCCAGGCGTCCTAAATGTTCCATACTCCCTTAACGTACCAGACGTCCCAGACGTCCTAGATGTCCCATATGTTCTTTACGTCCCAGACGTCTCAGATGTCCCATATGTCCCTAGTGTCCCAGACGTCCTAGATGTCCCGTATGTCCCATATGTCCCTAATGTCCCAGGCGTCCTAGATGTTTCATATGTTCCTAACGTCCCAGACGTCCTGAATGTCCCATATGTCCTTAACGTCCCAGACGTCCCAGATGTCCCATATGTCCCATATGTCCCTAATGTCCCAGGTGTCCTAAATGTCCCATATGTCCTTAACGTCCCAGACGTCCTAGACGTCCTAGATGTCCCATATGTCCTTAACGTACCAGACGTCGCAGATGTCCCATATGTCCCATATGTCTCTAATGTTTCAAGCGTCCTAAATGTCCCATATGTCCTTAACGTCCCAGACGTCCTAGACGTCCTAGATGTCCCATATGTCCTTAACGTACCAGACGTCGCAGATGTCCCATATGTCCCATATGTCTCTAATGTTTCAAGCGTCCTAAATGTCCCATATGTCCCTAACGTCCCAGACGTCCCAGACGTCCTAGATGTCCTATATGTCCCTAACGTCCCAGACGTCCCGGATGTCCCATATGTCCCATATGTCCCTAATGTCCCAGGCGTCGTAGATGTTCCATATGTCCCTAACGTCCCAGACGTCCTAAATGTCCCATATGTCCTTAACGTCCCAGACGTCCCAGATGTTCCATATGTCCCTAACGTCCCAGACGTTATAGATGTCCCATATGGCTTTAACGTCCCAGACGTCATAGATATCCCATATTTCCCAAACGTCTCAGACGTCCCAGATCTTCAAAATGTCCCATATGTCCTTAATGTCCCAGGCGTCTCAGATGTCCCATAAATCCCATATGTCCCTAATGTCCCAGGCGTCCTAAATGTTCCATACTCCCTTAACGTACCAGACGTCCCAGACGTCCTAGATGTCCCATATGTTCTTTACGTCCCAGACGTCTCAGATGTCCCATATGTCCCTAGCGTCCCAGACGTCCTAGATGTCCCGTATGTCCCATATGTCCCTAATGTCCCAGGCATCCTAGATGTTCCATATGTTCCTAACGTCCCAGACGTCCTAAATGTCCCATATGTCCTTAACGTCCCAGACGTCCCAGATGTCCCATATGTCCCATATGTCCCTAATGTCCCAGGTGTCCTAAATGTCCCATATGTCCTTAACGTCCCAGACGTCCTAGGCGTCCTAGATGTCCCATATGTCCTTAACGTACCAGACGTCGCAGATGTCCCATATGTCCCATATGTCTCTAATGTTTCAAGCGTCCTAAATGTCCCATATGTCCTTAACGTCCCAGACGTCGCAGATGTCCCATATGTTCTTAACGTCCCAGACGTCCCAGATGTCCCATATGTCCCATATGTCCTTAATGTCCCAGGCGTCTCAGATGTCCCATAAATCCCATATGTCCCTAATATCCCAGGCGTCCTAAATGTCCCATATGTCCCTAACGTCCCAGACGTCCTAGATGTCCCATATGTCCCATATGTCCCTAATGTCCCAGGCGTCCTAAATGTCCCATATGTCTTTAACGTCCCAGACGTCCCAGATGTCCCATATGTTCTTAACGTCCCAGACGTCCCAGATGTCCCATATGTCCCATATGTCCTTAATGTCCCAGGTGTCCCAGATGTCCCATATGTCCCATATGTCCCTAATGTCCCAGGCGTTCTAAATGTCCCATATGTCCTTAATATCCCAGACGTCCCAGACGTCCTAGATGTCTCATATGTCCTTAACGTCCCAGGTGTCCCAGATGTCCCATATGTCCCATATGTCCCTAATGTCCCAGGCGTTCTAAATGTCCCATATGTCCTTAATATCCCAGACGTCCCAGACGTCCTAGATGTCTCATATGTCCTTAACGTCCCAGGTGTCCCAGATGTCCCATATGTCCCATATGTCCCTAATGTCCCAGGCGTTGTAAATGTCCCATATGTCCTTAATATCCCAGACGTCCCAGACGTCCTAGATGTCTAATATGTCCTTAATGTCTCAGGTGTCCCAGATGTCCCATATGTCCCATATGTCCCTAATGTCCCAGGCGTTCTAAATGTCCCATATGTCCTTAATGTCCCAGACGTCCCAGACGTTATAGATGTCCCATATGTCTTTAACGTCCCAGACGTCCCAGATATCCCATATGTCCCTAACGTCTCAGACGTCCCAGATCTTCAATATGTCCCATATGTCCTTAATGTCCCAGGCGTCCCAGATGTCCCATAAATCCCATATGTCCCTAATATCCCAAGCGTCCTAAATGTCCCATATGTCCCTAACGTCCCAGACGCCCTAGATGTCCCATATGTCCCATATGTCCCTAATGTCCCAGGCGTCCTAAATGTCTCATATGTCCTTAACATCCCAGACGTCCCAGACGTCCTAGATGTCCCATATGTCCCATATGTCTCTAATGTCCCAGGCGTCTTAAATGTCCCATATGTCTTTAATGTCCCGGACGTCCCAGACGTCCAAGATGTACCATACGTCCTTAACGTCCCAGACGTCCCAGATTTCCCATATGTCCTATATGTCCTTAATGTCCCAGGCGTCCTAAATGTCCCATATGTCCGTAACGTCCCAGACGTCCCAGACGTCCTAGATGTCCCATATGTCCTTAACGTCCCAGACGTCCTAGTTGTCCCATATGTCCCTAACGTCCCAGACGTCCCAGATGTCCCATATGTCCCTACCTGTCAGTTATGACATCCAATGGATTTGTTTCCTGCATAAACCAAATTACCAGACCTGGTCACGAAAACGAAACCGATAGTTGTCTAGATCATATTTTTATTAAACATCCAACCACTATTTTTAAATCAGCGGTAGTGCAAACAGCTTTAACAGATCATTTTTGTACACTGGCTGCAATTCCCACGGCACACACAAATATACCACGACACACGAATCATAGTCGAATAGAGTACAATGTCTTTATAGAATTGGCAGGTGAATGTAAGTGGACCGACTGTTTTGTTTCAAATAATGTTAATGAGTGTTTCATGAAGTTTATAAATATGTTTAATACTATTATAACGAAATCTAAAAAACCATGCAAATATCGGAATAGAACGCATTTAATAAAACCTTGGATGACGCCGGGATTGCTGAAATGTATCAGAAGGAGGGATAAAATGTTTATATTACTTAAGCGTCAACCATTTAATGCTAACTTAAAGAATAAATATCTAAATTATCGAAATTTTTTATCGAATTTGATCAAAACTACTAAAATCTCATACTATGACAACGAACTGGTAAAATGTGGTAATAACATTAGAAAGCAATGGCAGCTTATAAACAGCATAACCAATAAAACGGATCGCAGTAATTCGATTCCGTGTATAAAAACGATTAATGAAAATAATACTGAAATTATGCTGACAAACCCTATTGACATAGCAAATAAATTAAATAATGTTTTTATTAATCAGGCCAAGGACATAATTATCAATTTAGAAAACTTACAGGAACCTCCACTAACTCATGATCCAATGTCGGTTTCCTTTAGTTTATTGCCAATTGTAGTTGAAGAAGTTAAAGATATAGTAAATTCATTGAATATCAATAAGTCCTCCGGTATTGACAACATAACCGCAAAAATGCTAAAATTATCCATAAATAGTATAGCTGTAGTCCTCACACAATTATTCAATTTATCAATCGAAAAGGGTATGTTCCCGGACGCTTTAAAAAAAGCTATAATTATTCCTATATATAAAGGAGGTCCGAAAGACAGTTCAAATAATTATCGGCCGGTTGCACTTCTATCGATACTATCAAAAATATTCGAAAAATTAATATGCAAACAGTTGACAAATTTCTTGCAAATTAACACATACTTCTCAATTCGACAATACGGATTCTTACCGGACAGGGGAACGGAGATGGCATTAGTAGACTTTACTAACAAAATCCTTAATGATATGGACAAAGGTTGTGCTGTGAGTGGATTATTTATTGACATATCGAAGGCGTTTGATACAATTTCTCACAAAATACTTTTAGATAAACTTGATAGGGCCGGTATACGAGGATTACCTTTACAGTGGTTTGAGAGTTATTTGCAGGGGAGAACTCAGGTTGTTCGAATTGATGGTGTAATTAGTTCAGAAATGCAAGTGGCAACGGGTGTTCCCCAAGGGAGTGTTCTTGGTCCTATACTATTTTTAATCTACATCAACGATCTCTATTTAAATGCAGCGAATGGAATAGTTTTTACTTTTGCAGATGATACTGCCATTCTTTACAGTTCAGATACAATAGAAGAAAATTTTGATAAGATGTCGCGTGACTTAAGAACACTTAGAAAATGGTTTAATTATAATATGATGTCGATAAATGTAAATAAAACAAGGTATATGAATTTTTCATATAGAAATAGGGTGGAATTTGAGAAACAACCAATATATCATACTAATATGTGTTTTTCCATAAATTACGTACAATGTGACTGTAAAAAAATAAATAAAACATCAAATATCAAATACCTCGGCTTAATAATTGATGAAAATTTAACTTGGAAATTACATATGGATAAAATCAGAAATAGTTTATTCAAAATTGTTCCTAAATTTTATTTATTAAAAAACATTTTTCCAATTTATATACTAAAGAAAGTATATTTTGCCTTTGCCCAATCCACTATTAACTACGCCATATGTATTTGGGGTGGAACGTATAAAACAACATTGAAACCTATCACAACGCTTCAAAAAACTCTGATTAGACTAATATGTAATGTTCCAAGGCTAACATCATGCAAGGAATTATTTAGTTTACTAAAGTTACCAACGGTACGTCAACTTTACTGTATAGCAGTGAGTAAATACCTATTCAAAAGATGGAGCTTCTACTTTAATAGAAAAACGACAGTCAGGGGACACATTATACTTCAACAACCACAAGTCAAAAAAACCCATACTCAAAAATCGTTAGTATATCTAGGGCCGAAAATATTCAATGCAATTCCGTCGGATATAAAAATGCTTACATTTAACTCGTTTAAACATGAAGTTTCAAAATATTTCAGGAATACAGATATTTCTAATTTATTCATCATAATTGTTTAGGGAGAGTTCATTAGAAGGCAATTAATTCCGGGTTCTACAGTCCGTATTTGTAATTATTATTATAGTTATTATAGTTATATTACCTATACATTAATTTGATAGGTGCACAGACAAGTGTATTTTTTATAAATTAATTGTTCGCCCATACACAAGGTAACTTTATGGGCGAACCGTTGTATACTAGCGTATTATTATTATTTGTAATTTCTTGGAGCAATAAATTTACTTACTTACTTACTAATGTCCCAGGCGTCCTAGAAATTCCATATGTCCCTAACGTCCCAGACGTCCTAAATGTCCCATATGTCCCTAACGTCCCAGACGTCCCAGCTGTCCCGTATGTCCCTAACGTCCCAGACGTCCCAGACGTCCTAGATGTCCTATATGTCCCTAACGTCCCAGACGTCCCGGATGTCCCATATGTCCCATATGTCCCTAATGTCCCAGGCGTCGTAGATGTTCCATATGTCCCTAACGTCCCAGACGTCCTAAATGTCCCATATGTCCTTAACGTCCCAGACGTCCCAGATGTTCCATATGTCCCTAACGTCCCAGACGTTATAGATGTCCCATATGGCTTTAACGTCCCAGACGTCATAGATATCCCATATTTCCCAAACGTCTCAGACGTCCCAGATCTTCAAAATGTCCCATATGTCCTTAATGTCCCAGGCGTCTCAGATGTCCCATAAATCCCATATGTCCCTAATGTCCCAGGCGTCCTAAATGTTCCATACTCCCTTAACGTACCAGACGTCCCAGACGTCCTAGATGTCCCATATGTTCTTTACGTCCCAGACGTCTCAGATGTCCCATATGTCCCTAGCGTCCCAGACGTCCTAGATGTCCCGTATGTCCCATATGTCCCTAATGTCCCAGGCGTCCTAGATGTTCCATATGTTCCTAACGTCCCAGACGTCCTAAATGTCCCATATGTCCTTAACGTCCCAGACGTCCCAGATGTCCCATATGTCCCATATGTCCCTAATGTCCCAGGTGTCCTAAATGTCCCATATGTCCTTAACGTCCCAGACGTCCTAGGCGTCCTAGATGTCCCATATGTCCTTAACGTACCAGACGTCGCAGATGTCCCATATGTCCCATATGTCTCTAATGTTTCAAGCGTCCTAAATGTCCCATATGTCCTTAACGTCCCAGACGTCGCAGATGTCCCATATGTTCTTAACGTCCCAGACGTCCCAGATGTCCCATATGTCCCATATGTCCTTAATGTCCCAGGCGTCTCAGATGTCCCATAAATCCCATATGTCCCTAATATCCCAGGCGTCCTAAATGTCCCATATGTCCCTAACGTCCCAGACGTCCTAGATGTCCCATATGTCCCATATGTCCCTAATGTCCCAGGCGTCCTAAATGTCCCATATGTCTTTAACGTCCCAGACGTCCCAGATGTCCCATATGTTCTTAACGTCCCAGACGTCCCAGATGTCCCATATGTCCCATATGTCCTTAATGTCCCAGGTGTCCCAGATGTCCCATATGTCCCATATGTCCCTAATGTCCCAGGCGTTCTAAATGTCCCATATGTCCTTAATATCCCAGACGTCCCAGACGTCCTAGATGTCTCATATGTCCTTAACGTCCCAGGTGTCCCAGATGTCCCATATGTCCCATATGTCCCTAATGTCCCAGGCGTTCTAAATGTCCCATATGTCCTTAATATCCCAGACGTCCCAGACGTCCTAGATGTCTCATATGTCCTTAACGTCCCAGGTGTCCCAGATGTCCCATATGTCCCATATGTCCCTAATGTCCCAGGCGTTGTAAATGTCCCATATGTCCTTAATATCCCAGACGTCCCAGACGTCCTAGATGTCTAATATGTCCTTAATGTCTCAGGTGTCCCAGATGTCCCATATGTCCCATATGTCCCTAATGTCCCAGGCGTTCTAAATGTCCCATATGTCCTTAATGTCCCAGACGTCCCAGACGTTATAGATGTCCCATATGTCTTTAACGTCCCAGACGTCCCAGATATCCCATATGTCCCTAACGTCTCAGACGTCCCAGATCTTCAATATGTCCCATATGTCCTTAATGTCCCAGGCGTCCCAGATGTCCCATAAATCCCATATGTCCCTAATATCCCAAGCGTCCTAAATGTCCCATATGTCCCTAACGTCCCAGACGCCCTAGATGTCCCATATGTCCCATATGTCCCTAATGTCCCAGGCGTCCTAAATGTCTCATATGTCCTTAACATCCCAGACGTCCCAGACGTCCTAGATGTCCCATATGTCCCATATGTCTCTAATGTCCCAGGCGTCTTAAATGTCCCATATGTCTTTAATGTCCCGGACGTCCCAGACGTCCAAGATGTACCATACGTCCTTAACGTCCCAGACGTCCCAGATTTCCCATATGTCCTATATGTCCTTAATGTCCCAGGCGTCCTAAATGTCCCATATGTCCGTAACGTCCCAGACGTCCCAGACGTCCTAGATGTCCCATATGTCCTTAACGTCCCAGACGTCCTAGTTGTCCCATATGTCCCTAACGTCCCAGACGTCCCAGATGTCCCATATGTCCCTACCTGTCAGTTATGACATCCAATGGATTTGTTTCCTGCATAAACCAAATTACCAGACCTGGTCACGAAAACGAAACCGATAGTTGTCTAGATCATATTTTTATTAAACATCCAACCACTATTTTTAAATCAGCGGTAGTGCAAACAGCTTTAACAGATCATTTTTGTACACTGGCTGCAATTCCCACGGCACACACAAATATACCACGACACACGAATCATAGTCGAATAGAGTACAATGTCTTTATAGAATTGGCAGGTGAATGTAAGTGGACCGACTGTTTTGTTTCAAATAATGTTAATGAGTGTTTCATGAAGTTTATAAATATGTTTAATACTATTATAACGAAATCTAAAAAACCATGGAAATATCGGAATAGAACGCATTTAATAAAACCTTGGATGACGCCGGGATTGCTGAAATGTATCAGAAGGAGGGATAAAATGTTTATATTACTTAAGCGTCAACCATTTAATGCTAACTTAAAGAATAAATATCTAAATTATCGAAATTTTTTATCGAATTTGATCAAAACTACTAAAATCTCATACTATGACAACGAACTGGTAAAATGTGGTAATAACATTAGAAAGCAATGGCAGCTTATAAACAGCATAACCAATAAAACGGATCGCAGTAATTCGATTCCGTGTATAAAAACGATTAATGAAAATAATACTGAAATTATGCTGACAAACCCTATTGACATAGCAAATAAATTAAATAATGTTTTTATTAATCAGGCCAAGGACATAATTATCAATTTAGAAAACTTACAGGAACCTCCACTAACTCATGATCCAATGTCGGTTTCCTTTAGTTTATTGCCAATTGTAGTTGAAGAAGTTAAAGATATAGTAAATTCATTGAATATCAATAAGTCCTCCGGTATTGACAACATAACCGCAAAAATGCTAAAATTATCCATAAATAGTATAGCTGTAGTCCTCACACAATTATTCAATTTATCAATCGAAAAGGGTATGTTCCCGGACGCTTTAAAAAAAGCTATAATTATTCCTATATATAAAGGAGGTCCGAAAGACAGTTCAAATAATTATCGGCCGGTTGCACTTCTATCGATACTATCAAAAATATTCGAAAAATTAATATGCAAACAGTTGACAAATTTCTTGCAAATTAACACATACTTCTCAATTCGACAATACGGATTCTTACCGGACAGGGGAACGGAGATGGCATTAGTAGACTTTACTAACAAAATCCTTAATGATATGGACAAAGGTTGTGCTGTGAGTGGATTATTTATTGACATATCGAAGGCGTTTGATACAATTTCTCACAAAATACTTTTAGATAAACTTGATAGGGCCGGTATACGAGGATTACCTTTACAGTGGTTTGAGAGTTATTTGCAGGGGAGAACTCAGGTTGTTCGAATTGATGGTGTAATTAGTTCAGAAATGCAAGTGGCAACGGGTGTTCCCCAAGGGAGTGTTCTTGGTCCTATACTATTTTTAATCTACATCAACGATCTCTATTTAAATGCAGCGAATGGAATAGTTTTTACTTTTGCAGATGATACTGCCATTCTTTACAGTTCAGATACAATAGAAGAAAATTTTGATAAGATGTCGCGTGACTTAAGAACACTTAGAAAATGGTTTAATTATAATATGATGTCGATAAATGTAAATAAAACAAGGTATATGAATTTTTCATATAGAAATAGGGTGGAATTTGAGAAACAACCAATATATCATACTAATATGTGTTTTTCCATAAATTACGTACAATGTGACTGTAAAAAAATAAATAAAACATCAAATATCAAATACCTCGGCTTAATAATTGATGAAAATTTAACTTGGAAATTACATATGGATAAAATCAGAAATAGTTTATTCAAAATTGTTCCTAAATTTTATTTATTAAAAAACATTTTTCCAATTTATATACTAAAGAAAGTATATTTTGCCTTTGCCCAATCCACTATTAACTACGCCATATGTATTTGGGGTGGAACGTATAAAACAACATTGAAACCTATCACAACGCTTCAAAAAACTCTGATTAGACTAATATGTAATGTTCCAAGGCTAACATCATGCAAGGAATTATTTAGTTTACTAAAGTTACCAACGGTACGTCAACTTTACTGTATAGCAGTGAGTAAATACCTATTCAAAAGATGGAGCTTCTACTTTAATAGAAAAACGACAGTCAGGGGACACATTATACTTCAACAACCACAAGTCAAAAAAACCCATACTCAAAAATCGTTAGTATATCTAGGGCCGAAAATATTCAATGCAATTCCGTCGGATATAAAAATGCTTACATTTAACTCGTTTAAACATGAAGTTTCAAAATATTTCAGGAATACAGATATTTCTAATTTATTCATCATAATTGTTTAGGGAGAGTTCATTAGAAGGCAATTAATTCCGGGTTCTACAGTCCGTATTTGTAATTATTATTATAGTTATTATAGTTATATTACCTATACATTAATTTGATAGGTGCACAGACAAGTGTATTTTTTATAAATTAATTGTTCGCCCATACACAAGGTAACTTTATGGGCGAACCGTTGTATACTAGCGTATTATTATTATTTGTAATTTCTTGGAGCAATAAATTTACTTACTTACTTACTAATGTCCCAGGCGTCCTAGAAATTCCATATGTCCCTAACGTCCCAGACGTCCTAAATGTCCCATATGTCCCTAACGTCCCAGACGTCCCAGCTGTCCCGTATGTTCCTAACGTCCCAGACGTCCCAGACGTCCTAGATGTCCCATATGTCTCTAACGTCCCAGACGTCCTAGATGTCCTATATGTCCGTAACGTCCCAGACGTCCCAGATGTCCCATATGTCTCATGTGTCCCTAATGTCCCAGGCGTCTTAGATGTTCCATATGCCCTTAACGTCCCAGACGTCTTAAATGTCCCATATGTACCTAACGTCTTAGACGTCCCAGATGTTCCATATGTCCCTAACGTCACAGACGTCCTAGATGTTCCATATGTCTTTAAAGTCCCAGACGTCCCAGATGTCCCATATGTCCCATATGTCCTTAATGTCCCAGGCGTCCCAGATGTCCCATATGTGCCATATGTCCCTAATGTCCCAGGCGTTCTAAATGTCCCGTATGTCCTTAACGTCCCAGACGTCCCAGACGTCCTAGATGTCCCATATGTCCCATATGTCCCTAATGTCCCAGGCGTCGCAGATGTTCCATATGTCCCTAACGTCCCAGGCGTCCTAAATGTTCCCTATGTCCTTAACGTCCCAGACGTCCCAGACGTCCTAGATGTCCCATATGTCCTTAACATCGCAGACGTCACAGATGTCCCATATGTCCCATATGTCCCTAATGTACCAGGTGTCCTAAATGTCCCATATGTCCTTAACGTCCCAGACGTCCCAGACGTCCCATATATCCCATATGTCCCTAATGTCCCAGGCGTCCTGAAAGTCCCATATGTCCTTAACGTCCCAGACGTCCCAGATGTCCCATATGTCCCATCTGTTCCCAATGTCCCAGGCGTCCTAGATGTTCCATACGTTCCTAACGTCCCAGATGTCCTAAATGTTCCATATGTCCCTAACGTCCCAGACGTCCCAGCTGTCCCGTATGTCCCTAACGTCCCAAACGTCCCAGACGTCCTAGATGTCCCATATGTCCCTAACGTCCCAGACGTCCTAGATGTCCTATATGTCCCTAACGTCCCAGGCGTCCCAGATGTCCCAGATGTTCCATATGTCCCTAACGTCCCAGACGTCCCAGATGTCCCATATGTCCCTAACGTCCTAGACGTCCCAGACGTCCTAGATGCCCCATATGTCCCATATGCCCCTAACGTCCCAGACGTCCCAGATGTCCCATATGTCCCTAACGTCCCAGACGTCCCAGATGTCCTAGATGTCCCATATATCCCATATGTCCCTAACGTCCCAGACGTCCTAGATGTCTTATATGTACCTAATGTCCCAGACGTCCCAGATGTCTCATATGTATTTAACGTCCCAGACGTCCCAGATGTCCCATATGTCCCTAACGTTCTAGACATCCCTGGTGTCTCATATGTCCCATATGTCCCTAACGTTCCAGACGTCCCAGATGTCCCATATGTCCCTAATGTCCCAGGCGTCCTAGAAATTCCATATATCCCTAACGTCCCAGACGTCCTAAATGTCCCATTCTTCCCTAACGTCCCAGACGTCCCAGCTGTCCCGTATGTTCCTAACGTTCCAGACGTCCCAGACGTCCTAGATGTCCCATATGTCTCTAACGTCCCCGACGTCCTAGATGTCCTATATGGATATATAGGACATCTAGGACGTCGGGGACGTTAGGGACATATGGAATATATAGGACGCCTGGGACATTAATGACATATGGGACATATGGGATATCTGGGACGTCTGGAACGTTAGGGACATATGGAACATATGAGACACCATGTCCCATTCTTCCCTAACGTCCCACACGTCCCAGCTGTCCCGTATGTTCCTAACGTACCAGACGTCCCAGATGTCCCATTTGTCTCATATGTCCCTAATGTCCCAGGCGTCTTAGATGTTCCATATGCCCTTAACGTCCAAAACGTCCTAAATGTCCCATATGTCCTTAACGTCCCAGACGTCCCAGATGTTCCATATGTCACTAACGTCCCAGACGTCCTAGATGTGCCATATGTCCTTAACGTCCCAGACGTCCCAGATGTCCCATATGTCCCTAACGTCCCAGACGGCCCAGATGTCCCATATTTCCCATATGTCCCTAATGTCCCAGGCGTCCCAGATGTCCCATATGTCCCATATGTCCCTAATGTTCTAGGCGTCCTAAATGTCCCATATGTCCTTAACGTCCCAGACGTCCCAGACTTCCTAGATGTCCCATATGTCCTTAACGTCCCAGACGTCCCAGATGTCCCATATGTCCCAAATGTCCCTAATGTCCCAGGCGTCCTAAATGTCCCATGTGTCCTTACCGTCCCAAACGTTCCAGGCTTCCTCAATGTCCCATATGTCCTTAACGTCCCAGACGTCCCAGATGTCCCATATGTTCCAAACGTCCCAGGCGTCCCAGATGTCCCATATGTCTTATATGTCCTTAATGTCTCAGGTGTCCCAGATGTCCCATATGTCCCATATGTGCCTAATGTCCCAAACGTTCTAAATGTCCCATATGTCCTTAATGTCCCAGTCGTCCCAGACGTCCTAGATGTCCCATATGTCCTTAACGTCCTAGACGTCCCAGATTTCTCATATGTCCCTAACGTCCCAGACGTCCCAGATGTCCCATATGTCCCATATGTCCCTAATGTCCCAGGCGTCCTAGATGTTCCATATGTCCCTAACGTCCCAGACGTCCTAAATGTCCCATATGTCTCTAACGTCCCAGACGTCCCAGCTGTCCCGTATGTTCCTAACGTCCCAGACGTCCCAGACGTCCTAGATATCCCGTATGTCCCTAACGTCCCAGACGTCCTAGATGTCCTATATGTCCCTAACGTCCCAGACATTTCAGACGTCCCAGATGTCCCATATGTCCCATATGTTCCTAATGTCTCAGGAGTCCCAGATGTCCCATATGTCTTATATGTCCCTAATGTCCCAGGCGTCCTAAATGTTCCATATGTCCTTAACGTACCAGACGTCCCAGACGTCCTAGATGTCCCATATGTTCTTTACGTCCCAGACGTCCCAGATGTCCCATATGTCCCTAGCGTCCCAGACGTCCTAGATGTCCCGTATTTCCCATATGTCCCTATTGTCCCAGGCGTCCTAGATGTTTCATATGTTCCTAACGTCCCAGACGTCCTAAATGTCCCACATGTCGTTAACGTCCCAGACGTCCCAGATGTCCCATATGTCCCATATGTCCCTAATGTCCCAGGTGTCCTAAATGTCCCATATGTCCTTAACGTCCCAGACGTCCTAGACGTCCTAGATGTCCCATATATCCTTAACGTACCAGACGTCGCAGATGTCCCATATGTCCCATATGTCTCTAATGTCTTAAGCGTTCTAAATGTCCCATATGTCCTTAACGTCCCAGACGTCCCAGACGTCCTAGATGTCCCATATGTCCCATATGTCCCTAATGTCCCAGGCGTCGCAGATGTTCCATATGTCCCTAACGTCCCAGGCGTCCTAAATGTTCCATATGTCCTTAACGTCCCAGACGTCCCAGACGTCCTAGATGTCCCATATGTCCTTAACATCGCAGACGTCACAGATGTCCCATATGTCCCATATGTCCCTAATGTTCCAGGTGTCCTAAATGTCCCATATGTCCTTAACGTCCCAGACGTCCCAGACGTCCCATATATCCCATATGTCCCTAATGTCCCAGGCGTCCTGAAAGTCCCATATGTCTTTAACGTCCCAGACGTCCCAGAGGTCCCATATGTCCCATCTGTTCCTAATGTCCCAGGCGTCCTAGATGTTCCATACGTTCCTAACGTCCCAGATGTCCTAAATGTTCCATATGTCCCTAACGTCCCAGACGTCCCAGCTGTCCCGTATGTCCCTAACGTCCCAAACGTCCCAGACGTCCTAGATGTCCCATATGTCCCTAACGTCCCAGACGTCCTAGATGTCCTATATGTCCCTAACGTCCCAGGCGTCCCAGTTGTCCCAGATGTTCCATATGTCCCTAACGTCCCAGACGTCCCAGATGTCCCATATGTCCCTAACGTCCTAGACGTCCCAGACGTCCTAGATGCCCCATATGTCCCATATGCCCCTAACGTCCCAGACGTCCTAGATGTCCTATATGTTCCTAACGACCCAGACGTCCCAGATGTCCCATATGTCCCTAACGTCCCAGACGTCCCAGATGTCCTAGATGTCCCATATATCCCATATGTCCCTAACGTCCCAGACGTCCTAGATGTCTTATATGTTCCTAATGTCCCAGACGTCCCAGATGTCTCATATGTATTTAACGTCCCAGACGTCCCAGATGTCCCATATGTCCCAAACGTTCTAGACATCCCTGGTGTCTCATATGTCCCATATGTCCCTAACGTTCCAGACGTCCCAGATGTCCCATATGTCCCTTATGTCCCAGGCGTCCTAGAAATTCCATATATCCCTAACGTCCCAGACGTCCTAAATGTCCCATTCTTCCCTAACGTCCCAGACGTCCCAGCTGTCCCGTATGTTCCTAACGTTCCAGACGTCCCAGACGTCCTAGATGTCCCATATGTCTCTAACGTCCCCGACGTCCTAGATGTCCTATATGGATATATAGGACATCTAGGACGTCGGGGACGTTAGGGACATATGGAATATATAGGACGCCTGGGACATTAATGACATATGGGACATATGGGATATCTGGGACGTCTGGAACGTTAGGGACATATGGGACATATGAGACACCATGTCCCATTCTTCCCTAACGTCCCAGACGTCCCAGTTGTCCCGTATGTTCCTAACGTACCAGACGTCCCAGATGTCCCATTTGTCTCATATGTCCCTAATGTCCCAGGCGTCTTAGATGTTCCATATGTCCTTAACGTCCAAAACGTCCTAAATGTCCCATATGTCCTTAACGTCCCAGACGTCCCAGATGTTCCATATGTCCCTAACGTCCCAGACGTCCTAGATGTGCCATATGTCCTTAACGTCCCAGACGTCCCAGATGTCCCATATGTCCCTAACGTCCCAGACGGCCCAGATGTCCCATATTTCCCATATGTCCCTAATGTCCCAGGCGTCCCAGATGTCCCATATGTCCCATATGTCCCTAATGTTCTAGGCGTCCTAAATGTCCTATATGTCCTTAACGTCCCAGACGTCCCAGACTTCCTAGATGTCCCATATGTCCTTAACGTCCCAGACGTCCCAGATGTCCCATATGTCCCAAATGTCCCTAATGTCCCAGGCGTCCTAAATGTCCCATGTGTCCTTACCGTCCCAAACGTTCCAGGCTTCCTCAATGTCCCATATGTCCTTAACGTCCCAGACGTCCCAGATGTCCCATATGTTCCAAACGTCCCAGGCGTCCCAGATGTCCCATATGTCTTATATGTCCTTAATGTCCCAGGTGTCCCAGATGTCCCATATGTCCCATATGTGCCTAATGTCCCAAACGTTCTAAATGTCCCATATGTCCTTAATGTCCCAGACGTCCCAGACGTCCTAGATGTCCCATATGTCCTTAACGTCCTAGACGTCCCAGATGTCTCATATGTCCCTAACGTCCCAGACGTCCCAGATGTCCCATATGTCCCATATGTCCCTAATGTCCCAGGCGTCCTAGATGTTCCATATGTCCCTAACGTCCCAGACGTCCTAAATGTCCCATATGTCTCTAACGTCCCAGACGTCCCAGCTGTCCCGTATGTCCCTAACGTCCCAGACGTCCCAGACGTCCTAGATATCCCGTATGTCCCTAACGTCCCAGACGTCCTAGATGTCCTATATGTCCCTAACGTCCCAGACATTTCAGACGTCCCAGATGTCCCATATGTCCCATATGTTCCTAATGTCTCAGGCGTCCCAGATGTCCCATATGTCCCATATGTCCCTAATGTCCCAGGCGTCCTAAATGTTCCATATGTCCTTAACGTACCAGACGTCCCAGACGTCCTAGATGTCCCATATGTTCTTTACGTCCCAGACGTCCCAGATGTCCCGTATTTCCCATATGTCCCTATTGTCCCAGGCGTCCTAGATGTTTCATATGTTCCTAACGTCCCAGACGTCCTAAATGTCCCACATGTCGTTAACGTCCCAGACGTCCCAGATGTCCCATATGTCCCATATGTCCCTAATGTCCCAGGTGTCCTAAATGTCCCATATGTCCTTAACGTCCCAGACGTCCTAGACGTCCTAGAGGTCCCATATATCCTTAACGTACCAGACGTCGCAGATGTCCCATATGTCCCATATGTCTCTAATGTCTTAAGCGTTCTAAATGTCCCATATGTCCTTAACGTCCCAGACGTCCCAGACGTCCTAGATGTCCCATATGTCCCATATGTCCCTAATGTCCCAGGCGTCGCAGATGTTCCATATGTCCCTAACGTCCCAGGCGTCCTAAATGTTCCATATGTCCTTAACGTCCCAGACGTCCCAGACGTCCTAGATGTCCCATATGTCCTTAACATCGCAGACGTCACAGATGTCCCATATGTCCCATATGTCCCTAATGTTCCAGGTGTCCTAAATGTCCCATATGTCCTTAACGTCCCAGACGTCCCAGACGTCCCATATATCCCATATGTCCCTAATGTCCCAGGCGTCCTGAAAGTCCCATATGTCTTTAACGTCCCAGACGTCCCAGAGGTCCCATATGTCCCATCTGTTCCTAATGTCCCAGGCGTCCTAGATGTTCCATACGTTCCTAACGTCCCAGATGTCCTAAATGTTCCATATGTCCCTAACGTCCCAGACGTCCCAGCTGTCCCGTATGTCCCTAACGTCCCAAACGTCCCAGACGTCCTAGATGTCCCATATGTCCCTAACGTCCCAGACGTCCTAGATGTCCTATATGTCCCTAACGTCCCAGGCGTCCCAGTTGTCCCAGATGTTCCATATGTCCCTAACGTCCCAGACGTCCCAGATGTCCCATATGTCCCTAACGTCCTAGACGTCCCAGACGTCCTAGATGCCCCATATGTCCCATATGCCCCTAACGTCCCAGACGTCCTAGATGTCCTATATGTTCCTAACGACCCAGACGTCCCAGATGTCCCATATGTCCCTAACGTCCCAGACGTCCCAGATGTCCTAGATGTCCCATATATCCCATATGTCCCTAACGTCCCAGACGTCCTAGATGTCTTATATGTTCCTAATGTCCCAGACGTCCCAGATGTCTCATATGTATTTAACGTCCCAGACGTCCCAGATGTCCCATATGTCCCAAACGTTCTAGACATCCCTGGTGTCTCATATGTCCCATATGTCCCTAACGTTCCAGACGTCCCAGATGTCCCATATGTTCCTTATGTCCCAGGCGTCCTAGAAATTCCATATATCCCTAACGTCCCAGACGTCCTAAATGTCCCATTCTTCCCTAACGTCCCAGACGTCCCAGCTGTCCCGTATGTTCCTAACGTTCCAGACGTCCCAGACGTCCTAGATGTCCCATATGTCCCTATTGTCCCAGGCGTCCTAGATGTTTCATATGTTCCTAACGTCCCAGACGTCCTAAATGTCCCACATGTCGTTAACGTCCCAGACGTCCCAGATGTCCCATATGTCCCATATGTCCCTAATGTCCCAGGTGTCCTAAATGTCCCATATGTCCTTAACGTCCCAGACGTCCTAGACGTCCTAGATGTCCCATATATCCTTAACGTACCAGACGTCGCAGATGTCCCATATGTCCCATATGTCTCTAATGTCTTAAGCGTTCTAAATGTCCCATATGTCCTTAACGTCCCAGACGTCCCAGACGTCCTAGATGTCCCATATGTCCCATATGTCCCTAATGTCCCAGGCGTCGCAGATGTTCCATATGTCCCTAACGTCCCAGGCGTCCTAAATGTTCCATATGTCCTTAACGTCCCAGACGTCCCAGACGTCCTAGATGTCCCATATGTCCTTAACATCGCAGACGTCACAGATGTCCCATATGTCCCATATGTCCCTAATGTTCCAGGTGTCCTAAATGTCCCATATGTCCTTAACGTCCCAGACGTCCCAGACGTCCCATATATCCCATATGTCCCTAATGTCCCAGGCGTCCTGAAAGTCCCATATGTCTTTAACGTCCCAGACGTCCCAGAGGTCCCATATGTCCCATCTGTTCCTAATGTCCCAGGCGTCCTAGATGTTCCATACGTTCCTAACGTCCCAGATGTCCTAAATGTTCCATATGTCCCTAACGTCCCAGACGTCCCAGCTGTCCCGTATGTCCCTAACGTCCCAAACGTCCCAGACGTCCTAGATGTCCCATATGTCCCTAACGTCCCAGACGTCCTAGATGTCCTATATGTCCCTAACGTCCCAGGCGTCCCAGTTGTCCCAGATGTTCCATATGTCCCTAACGTCCCAGACGTCCCAGATGTCCCATATGTCCCTAACGTCCTAGACGTCCCAGACGTCCTAGATGCCCCATATGTCCCATATGCCCCTAACGTCCCAGACGTCCTAGATGTCCTATATGTTCCTAACGACCCAGACGTCCCAGATGTCCCATATGTCCCTAACGTCCCAGACGTCCCAGATGTCCTAGATGTCCCATATATCCCATATGTCCCTAACGTCCCAGACGTCCTAGATGTCTTATATGTTCCTAATGTCCCAGACGTCCCAGATGTCTCATATGTATTTAACGTCCCAGACGTCCCAGATGTCCCATATGTCCCAAACGTTCTAGACATCCCTGGTGTCTCATATGTCCCATATGTCCCTAACGTTCCAGACGTCCCAGATGTCCCATATGTCCCTTATGTCCCAGGCGTCCTAGAAATTCCATATATCCCTAACGTCCCAGACGTCCTAAATGTCCCATTCTTCCCTAACGTCCCAGACGTCCCAGCTGTCCCGTATGTTCCTAACGTTCCAGACGTCCCAGACGTCCTAGATGTCCCATATGTCTCTAACGTCCCCGACGTCCTAGATGTCCTATATGGATATATAGGACATCTAGGACGTCGGGGACGTTAGGGACATATGGAATATATAGGACGCCTGGGACATTAATGACATATGGGACATATGGGATATCTGGGACGTCTGGAACGTTAGGGACATATGGGACATATGAGACACCATGTCCCATTCTTCCCTAACGTCCCAGACGTCCCAGTTGTCCCGTATGTTCCTAACGTACCAGACGTCCCAGATGTCCCATTTGTCTCATATGTCCCTAATGTCCCAGGCGTCTTAGATGTTCCATATGTCCTTAACGTCCAAAACGTCCTAAATGTCCCATATGTCCTTAACGTCCCAGACGTCCCAGATGTTCCATATGTCCCTAACGTCCCAGACGTCCTAGATGTGCCATATGTCCTTAACGTCCCAGACGTCCCAGATGTCCCATATGTCCCTAACGTCCCAGACGGCCCAGATGTCCCATATTTCCCATATGTCCCTAATGTCCCAGGCGTCCCAGATGTCCCATATGTCCCATATGTCCCTAATGTTCTAGGCGTCCTAAATGTCCTATATGTCCTTAACGTCCCAGACGTCCCAGACTTCCTAGATGTCCCATATGTCCTTAACGTCCCAGACGTCCCAGATGTCCCATATGTCCCAAATGTCCCTAATGTCCCAGGCGTCCTAAATGTCCCATGTGTCCTTACCGTCCCAAACGTTCCAGGCTTCCTCAATGTCCCATATGTCCTTAACGTCCCAGACGTCCCAGATGTCCCATATGTTCCAAACGTCCCAGGCGTCCCAGATGTCCCATATGTCTTATATGTCCTTAATGTCCCAGGTGTCCCAGATGTCCCATATGTCCCATATGTGCCTAATGTCCCAAACGTTCTAAATGTCCCATATGTCCTTAATGTCCCAGACGTCCCAGACGTCCTAGATGTCCCATATGTCCTTAACGTCCTAGACGTCCCAGATGTCTCATATGTCCCTAACGTCCCAGACGTCCCAGATGTCCCATATGTCCCATATGTCCCTAATGTCCCAGGCGTCCTAGATGTTCCATATGTCCCTAACGTCCCAGACGTCCTAAATGTCCCATATGTCTCTAACGTCCCAGACGTCCCAGCTGTCCCGTATGTCCCTAACGTCCCAGACGTCCCAGACGTCCTAGATATCCCGTATGTCCCTAACGTCCCAGACGTCCTAGATGTCCTATATGTCCCTAACGTCCCAGACATTTCAGACGTCCCAGATGTCCCATATGTCCCATATGTTCCTAATGTCTCAGGCGTCCCAGATGTCCCATATGTCCCATATGTCCCTAATGTCCCAGGCGTCCTAAATGTTCCATATGTCCTTAACGTACCAGACGTCCCAGACGTCCTAGATGTCCCATATGTTCTTTACGTCCCAGACGTCCCAGATGTCCCGTATTTCCCATATGTCCCTATTGTCCCAGGCGTCCTAGATGTTTCATATGTTCCTAACGTCCCAGACGTCCTAAATGTCCCACATGTCGTTAACGTCCCAGACGTCCCAGATGTCCCATATGTCCCATATGTCCCTAATGTCCCAGGTGTCCTAAATGTCCCATATGTCCTTAACGTCCCAGACGTCCTAGACGTCCTAGAGGTCCCATATATCCTTAACGTACCAGACGTCGCAGATGTCCCATATGTCCCATATGTCTCTAATGTCTTAAGCGTCCTAAATGTCCCATATGTCCTTAACGTCCCAGACGTCCCAGATGTCCCATATGTCCCATATGCCCCTAATGTTCCAGGCGTCCTAAATGTTCCATATGTCCTTAACGTCCCAGACGTCCCAAACGTCCTAGCTGTCCCATATGTCTTTAACGTCCCAGACGTCCCAGATGTCTCATATGTCCCTAACGTTCCAGACGTCCCAGATATCCCATATGTCCCATATGTCATTAATGTCCCAGGCGTCCTATATATTCCATATGTCCCTAACGTCCCAGACGTCCTAAATGTCCCATATGTCTCTAACGTCTCAGACGTCCCAGCTGTCCCGTATGTCCCTAACGTCCCAGACGTCCCAGACCTCCTAGATGTCCCATATCTCCCTAACGTCCCAGATGTCCTAGATGTCCTACATGTCCCTAACGTCCCAGACGTCCCAGATGTCCCATATGTCCCATATGTCCCTAATATGCCAGGCGTCGTAGATGTTCCATATGTCCCTAACGTTCCAGACGTCCTAAATGTCCCATATGTCCCCAACGTCCCAGACGTCCCAGATGTTCCATAGGTCCCTAACGTCCTAGACGTTATAGATGTCCTATATGGCTTTAACGTCCCAGACGTCAAAGATATCCCATATGTCCCTAACGTCTCAGACGTCCCAGATCTTCAAAATGTCCCATATGTCCTTAATGTCCCATGCGTCCCAGATGTCCCATAAATCCCATATGTCCCTAATATCCCAGGCGTCCTAAATGTCCCATATGTCCCTATCGTCCCAGACGTCCTAGATGTCCCATATGTCCCATATGTCCCTAATGTCCCAGGCATCCTAAATGTCTCATATGTCCTTAACGTCCCAGATGTCCCAGACGTCCTAGATGTCCCATATGTCCCATATGTCCCTAATGTTCTAGGCGTCCTAAATGTCCCATATGTTTTTAACGTCCCAGACGTCCCAGACGTCCTAGATGTTCCATATGTTCTTAACGTCCCAGACGTCCCAGATGTCCCATATGTCCCATATGTCCCTAATGTCCCAGGCGTCCTAAATGTCCCATGTGTCCTTACCGTCCCAGACGTCCCAGGCGTCCTCGATGTCCCATATGTCCTTAACGTCCCAGACGTCCCAGATGTCCCATATGTTCCAAACGTCCCAGACGTCCCAGATGTCCCATATGTCCCATATGTCTTTAATGTCCCAGGTGTCCGAGATGTCCCATATGTCCCATATGTTCCTAATGTCCCAAACGTTCTAAATGTCTCATATGTCCTTAATGTCCCAGACGTCCCAGACGTCCTAGATGTCCCATATGTCCTTAACGTCCCAGACGTCCCAGATGTCTCATATCACATATGTCCCTAACGTCCCAGACGTCCCAGATGTCCCATATGTCCCATATGTTCCTAATGTCCCAGGCGTCCTAGATGTTCCATATGTCCCTAACGTCCCAGACGTCCTAAATGTCCCATATGTCTCTAACGTCCCAGACGTCCCAGCTGTCCCGTATGTCCCTAACGTCCCAGACGTCGCAGACGTCCTAGATTTCCCAGACACCCTAGATGTCCCATATGTCCCTAACGTCCCAGACGTCCTAGATGTCCTATATGTCCCTAATGTCCCAGACGTCCCAGACGTCTCAGATCTCCCATATGTCCCATATGTTCCTAATGTCTCAGGCGTCCCAGATGTCCCATATGTCCCATATGTCCCTAATGTCCCAGGCGTCCTAAATGTTCCATACTCCCTTAACGTACCAGACGTCCCAGACGTCCTAGATGTCCCATATGTTCTTTACGTCCCAGACGTCTCAGATGTCCCATATGTCCCTAGTGTCCCAGACGTCTTAGATGTCCCGTATGTCCCATATGTCCCTAATGTCCCAGGCGTCCTAGATGTTTCATATGTTCCTAACGTCCCAGACGTCCTGAATGTCCCATATGTCCTTAACGTCCCAGACGTCCCAGATGTCCCATATGTCCCATATGTCCCTAATGTCCCAGGTGTCCTAAATGTCCCATATGTCCTTAACGTCCCAGACGTCCTAGACGTCCTAGATGTCCCATATGTCCTTAACGTACCAGACGTCGCAGATGTCCCATATGTCCCATATGTCTCTAATGTTTCAAGCGTCCTAAATGTCCCATATGTCCTTAACGTCCCAGACGTCGCAGATGTCCCATATGTCCCATATACCCCTAATGTTCCAGGCGTCCTAAATGTTCCATACGTCCTTAACGTCCTGGCCGTCCCAAACGTCCTAGCTGTCCCATATGTCTTTAACGTCCCAGACGTCCCAGATGTCCAATATGTCCCTAACGTTCCAGACGTCCCAGATATCCCATATGTCCCATATGTCATTAATGTCCCAGGCGTCCTATATATTCCATATGTCCCTAACGTCCCAGACGTCCTAAATGTCCCATATGTCCCTAACGTCCCAGACGTCCCAGCTGTCCCGTATGTCCCTAACGTCCCAGACGTCCCAGACGTCCTAGATGTCCTATATGTCCCTAACGTCCCAGACGTCCCGGATGTCCCATATGTCCCATATGTCCCTAATGTCCCAGGCGTCGTAGATGTTCCATATGTCCCTAACGTCCCAGACGTCCTAAATGTCCCATATGTCCTTAACGTCCCAGACGTCCCAGATGTTCCATATGTCCCTAACGTCCCAGACGTTATAGATGTCCCATATGGCTTTAACGTCCCAGACGTCATAGATATCCCATATTTCCCAAACGTCTCAGACGTCCCAGATCTTCAAAATGTCCCATATGTCCTTAATGTCCCAGGCGTCTCAGATGTCCCATAAATCCCATATGTCCCTAATGTCCCAGGCGTCCTAAATGTTCCATACTCCCTTAACGTACCAGACGTCCCAGACGTCCTAGATGTCCCATATGTTCTTTACGTCCCAGACGTCTCAGATGTCCCATATGTCCCTAGCGTCCCAGACGTCCTAGATGTCCCGTATGTCCCATATGTCCCTAATGTCCCAGGCGTCCTAGATGTTCCATATGTTCCTAACGTCCCAGACGTCCTAAATGTCCCATATGTCCTTAACGTCCCAGACGTCCCAGATGTCCCATATGTCCCATATGTCCCTAATGTCCCAGGTGTCCTAAATGTCCCATATGTCCTTAACGTCCCAGACGTCCTAGACGTCCTAGATGTCCCATATGTCCTTAACGTACCAGACGTCGCAGATGTCCCATATGTCCCATATGTCTCTAATGTTTCAAGCGTCCTAAATGTCCCATATGTCCTTAACGTCCCAGACGTCGCAGATGTCCCATATGTTCTTAACGTCCCAGACGTCCCAGATGTCCCATATGTCCCATATGTCCTTAATGTCCCAGGCGTCTCAGATGTCCCATAAATCCCATATGTCCCTAATATCCCAGGCGTCCTAAATGTCCCATATGTCCCTAACGTCCCAGACGTCCTAGATGTCCCATATGTCCCATATGTCCCTAATGTCCCAGGCGTCCTAAATGTCCCATATGTCTTTAACGTCCCAGACGTCCCAGATGTCCCATATGTTCTTAACGTCCCAGACGTCCCAGATGTCCCATATGTCCCATATGTCCTTAATGTCCCAGGTGTCCCAGATGTCCCATATGTCCCATATGTCCCTAATGTCCCAGGCGTTCTAAATGTCCCATATGTCCTTAATATCCCAGACGTCCCAGACGTCCTAGATGTCTCATATGTCCTTAACGTCCCAGGTGTCCCAGATGTCCCATATGTCCCATATGTCCCTAATGTCCCAGGCGTTCTAAATGTCCCATATGTCCTTAATATCCCAGACGTCCCAGACGTCCTAGATGTCTCATATGTCCTTAACGTCCCAGGTGTCCCAGATGTCCCATATGTCCCATATGTCCCTAATGTCCCAGGCGTTCTAAATGTCCCATATGTCCTTAATATCCCAGACGTCCCAGACGTCCTAGATGTCTAATATGTCCTTAATGTCTCAGGTGTCCCAGATGTCCCATATGTCCCATATGTCCCTAATGTCCCAGGCGTTCTAAATGTCCCATATGTCCTTAATGTCCCAGACGTCCCAGACGTTATAGATGTCCCATATGTCTTTAACGTCCCAGACGTCCCAGATATCCCATATGTCCCTAACGTCTCAGACGTCCCAGATCTTCAATATGTCCCATATGTCCTTAATGTCCCAGGCGTCCCAGATGTCCCATAAATCCCATATGTCCCTAATATCCCAAGCGTCCTAAATGTCCCATATGTCCCTAACGTCCCAGACGCCCTAGATGTCCCATATGTCCCATATGTCCCTAATGTTCCAGGCGTCCTAAATGTCTCATATGTCCTTAACATCCCAGACGTCCCAGACGTCCTAGATGTCCCATATGTCCCATATGTCTCTAATGTCCCAGGCGTCTTAAATGTCCCATATGTCTTTAATGTCCCGGACGTCCCAGACGTCCAAGATGTACCATACGTCCTTAACGTCCCAGACGTCCCAGATTTCCCATATGTCCTATATGTCCTTAATGTCCCAGGCGTCCTAAATGTCCCATATGTCCGTAACGTCCCAGACGTCCCAGACGTCCTAGATGTCCCATATGTCCTTAACGTCCCAGACGTCCTAGTTGTCCCATATGTCCCTAACGTCCCAGACGTCCCAGATGTCCCATATGTCCCTACCTGTCAGTTATGACATCCAATGGATTTGTTTCCTGCATAAACCAAATTACCAGACCTGGTCACGAAAACGAAACCGATAGTTGTCTAGATCATATTTTTATTAAACATCCAACCACTATTTTTAAATCAGCGGTAGTGCAAACAGCTTTAACAGATCATTTTTGTACACTGGCTGCAATTCCCACGGCACACACAAATATACCACGACACACGAATCATAGTCGAATAGAGTACAATGTCTTTATAGAATTGGCAGGTGAATGTAAGTGGACCGACTGTTTTGTTTCAAATAATGTTAATGAGTGTTTCATGAAGTTTATAAATATGTTTAATACTATTATAACGAAATCTAAAAAACCATGGAAATATCGGAATAGAACGCATTTAATAAAACCTTGGATGACGCCGGGATTGCTGAAATGTATCAGAAGGAGGGATAAAATGTTTATATTACTTAAGCGTCAACCATTTAATGCTAACTTAAAGAATAAATATCTAAATTATCGAAATTTTTTATCGAATTTGATCAAAACTACTAAAATCTCATACTATGACAACGAACTGGTAAAATGTGGTAATAACATTAGAAAGCAATGGCAGCTTATAAACAGCATAACCAATAAAACGGATCGCAGTAATTCGATTCCGTGTATAAAAACGATTAATGAAAATAATACTGAAATTATGCTGACAAACCCTATTGACATAGCAAATAAATTAAATAATGTTTTTATTAATCAGGCCAAGGACATAATTATCAATTTAGAAAACTTACAGGAACCTCCACTAACTCATGATCCAATGTCGGTTTCCTTTAGTTTATTGCCAATTGTAGTTGAAGAAGTTAAAGATATAGTAAATTCATTGAATATCAATAAGTCCTCCGGTATTGACAACATAACCGCAAAAATGCTAAAATTATCCATAAATAGTATAGCTGTAGTCCTCACACAATTATTCAATTTATCAATCGAAAAGGGTATGTTCCCGGACGCTTTAAAAAAAGCTATAATTATTCCTATATATAAAGGAGGTCCGAAAGACAGTTCAAATAATTATCGGCCGGTTGCACTTCTATCGATACTATCAAAAATATTCGAAAAATTAATATGCAAACAGTTGACAAATTTCTTGCAAATTAACACATACTTCTCAATTCGACAATACGGATTCTTACCGGACAGGGGAACGGAGATGGCATTAGTAGACTTTACTAACAAAATCCTTAATGATATGGACAAAGGTTGTGCTGTGAGTGGATTATTTATTGACATATCGAAGGCGTTTGATACAATTTCTCACAAAATACTTTTAGATAAACTTGATAGGGCCGGTATACGAGGATTACCTTTACAGTGGTTTGAGAGTTATTTGCAGGGGAGAACTCAGGTTGTTCGAATTGATGGTGTAATTAGTTCAGAAATGCAAGTGGCAACGGGTGTTCCCCAAGGGAGTGTTCTTGGTCCTATACTATTTTTAATCTACATCAACGATCTCTATTTAAATGCAGCGAATGGAATAGTTTTTACTTTTGCAGATGATACTGCCATTCTTTACAGTTCAGATACAATAGAAAAAAATTTTGATAAGATGTCGCGTGACTTAAGAACACTTAGAAAATGGTTTAATTATAATATGATGTCGATAAATGTAAATAAAACAAGGTATATGAATTTTTCATATAGAAATAGGGTGGAATTTGAGAAACAACCAATATATCATACTAATATGTGTTTTTCCATAAATTACGTACAATGTGACTGTAAAAAAATAAATAAAACATCAAATATCAAATACCTCGGCTTAATAATTGATGAAAATTTAACTTGGAAATTACATATGGATAAAATCAGAAATAGTTTATTCAAAATTGTTCCTAAATTTTATTTATTAAAAAACATTTTTCCAATTTATATACTAAAGAAAGTATATTTTGCCTTTGCCCAATCCACTATTAACTACGCCATATGTATTTGGGGTGGAACGTATAAAACAACATTGAAACCTATCACAACGCTTCAAAAAACTCTGATTAGACTAATATGTAATGTTCCAAGGCTAACATCATGCAAGGAATTATTTAGTTTACTAAAGTTACCAACGGTACGTCAACTTTACTGTATAGCAGTGAGTAAATACCTATTCAAAAGATGGAGCTTCTACTTTAATAGAAAAACGACAGTCAGGGGACACATTAAACTTCAACAACCACAAGTCAAAAAAACCCATACTCAAAAATCGTTAGTATATCTAGGGCCGAAAATATTCAATGCAATTCCGTCGGATATAAAAATGCTTACATTTAACTCGTTTAAACATGAAGTTTCAAAATATTTCAGGAATACAGATATTTCTAATTTATTCATCATAATTGTTTAGGGAGAGTTCATTAGAAGGCAATTAATTCCGGGTTCTACAGTCCGTATTTGTAATTATTATTATAGTTATTATAGTTATATTACCTATACATTAATTTGATAGGTGCACAGACAAGTGTATTTTTTATAAATTAATTGTTCGCCCATACACAAGGTAACTTTATGGGCGAACCGTTGTATACTAGCGTATTATTATTATTTGTAATTTCTTGGAGCAATAAATTTACTTACTTACTTACTAATGTCCCAGGCGTCCTAGAAATTCCATATGTCCCTAACGTCCCAGACGTCCTAAATGTCCCATATGTCCCTAACGTCCCAGACGTCCCAGCTGTCCCGTATGTTCCTAACGTCCCAGACGTCCCAGACGTCCTAGATGTCCCATATGTCTCTAACGTCCCAGACGTCCTAGATGTCCTATATGTCCGTAACGTCCCAGACGTCCCAGATGTCCCATATGTCTCATATGTCCCTAATGTCCCAGGCGTCTTAGATGTTCCATATGCCCTTAACGTCCCAGACGTCTTAAATGTCCCATATGTACCTAACGTCTTAGACGTCCCAGATGTTCCATATGTCCCTAACGTCACAGACGTCCTAGATGTTCCATATGTCTTTAAAGTCCCAGACGTCCCAGATGTCCCATATGTCCCATATGTCCTTAATGTCCTAGGCGTCCCAGATGTCCCATATGTGCCATATGTCCCTAATGTCCCAGGCGTTCTAAATGTCCCGTATGTCCTTAACGTCCCAGACGTCCCAGACGTCCTAGATGTCCCATATGTCCCATATGTCCCTAATGTCCCAGGCGTCGCAGATGTTCCATATGTCCCTAACGTCCCAGGCGTCCTAAATGTTCCCTATGTCCTTAACGTCCCAGACGTCCCAGACGTCCTAGATGTCCCATATGTCCTTAACATCGCAGACGTCACAGATGTCCCATATGTCCCATATGTCCCTAATGTACCAGGTGTCCTAAATGTCCCATATGTCCTTAACGTCCCAGACGTCCCAGACGTCCCATATATCCCATATGTCCCTAATGTCCCAGGCGTCCTGAAAGTCCCATATGTCCTTAACGTCCCAGACGTCCCAGATGTCCCATATGTCCCATCTGTTCCTAATGTCCCAGGCGTCCTAGATGTTCCATACGTTCCTAACGTCCCAGATGTCCTAAATGTTCCATATGTCCCTAACGTCCCAGACGTCCCAGCTGTCCCGTATGTCCCTAACGTCCCAAACGTCCCAGACGTCCTAGATGTCCCATATGTCCCTAACGTCCCAGACGTCCTAGATGTCCTATATGTCCCTAACGTCCCAGGCGTCCCAGATGTCCCAGATGTTCCATATGTCCCTAACGTCCCAGACGTCCCAGATGTCCCATATGTCCCTAACGTCCTAGACGTCCCAGACGTCCTAGATGCCCCATATGTCCCATATGCCCCTAACGTCCCAGACGTCCCAGATGTCCCATATGTCCCTAACGTCCCAGACGTCCCAGATGTCCTAGATGTCCCATATATCCCATATGTCCCTAACGTCCCAGACGTCCTAGATGTCTTATATGTACCTAATGTCCCAGACGTCCCAGATGTCTCATATGTATTTAACGTCCCAGACGTCCCAGATGTCCCATATGTCCCTAACGTTCTAGACATCCCTGGTGTCTCATATGTCCCATATGTCCCTAACGTTCCAGACGTCCCAGATGTCCCATATGTCCCTAATGTCCCAGGCGTCCTAGAAATTCCACATATCCCTAACGTCCCAGACGTCCTAAATGTCCCATTCTTCCCTAACGTCCCAGACGTCCCAGCTGTCCCGTATGTTCCTAACGTTCCAGACGTCCCAGACGTCCTAGATGTCCCATATGTCTCTAACGTCCCCGACGTCCTAGATGTCCTATATGGATATATAGGACATCTAGGACGTCGGGGACGTTAGGGACATATGGAATATATAGGACGCCTGGGACATTAATGACATATGGGACATATGGGATATCTGGGACGTCTGGAACGTTAGGGACATATGGGACATATGAGACACCATGTCCCATTCTTCCCTAACGTCCCACACGTCCCAGCTGTCCCGTATGTTCCTAACGTACCAGACGTCCCAGATGTCCCATTTGTCTCATATGTCCCTAATGTCCCAGGCGTCTTAGATGTTCCATATGTCCTTAACGTCCAAAACGTCCTAAATGTCCCATATGTCCTTAACGTCCCAGACGTCCCAGATGTTCCATATGTCCCTAACGTCCCAGACGTCCTAGATGTGCCATATGTCCTTAACGTCCCAGACGTCCCAGATGTCCCATATGTCCCTAACGTCCCAGACGGCCCAGATGTCCCATATTTCCCATATGTCCCTAATGTCCCAGGCGTCCCAGATGTCCCATATGTCCCATATGTCCCTAATGTTCTAGGCGTCCTAAATGTCCCATATGTCCTTAACGTCCCAGACGTCCCAGACTTCCTAGATGTCCCATATGTCCTTAACGTCCCAGACGTCCCAGATGTCCCATATGTCCCAAATGTCCCTAATGTCCCAGGCGTCCTAAATGTCCCATGTGTCCTTACCGTCCCAAACGTTCCAGGCTTCCTCAATGTCCCATATGTCCTTAACGTCCCAGACGTCCCAGATGTCCCATATGTTCCAAACGTCCCAGGCGTCCCAGATGTCCCATATGTCTTATATGTCCTTAATGTCTCAGGTGTCCCAGATGTCCCATATGTCCCATATGTGCCTAATGTCCCAAACGTTCTAAATGTCCCATATGTCCTTAATGTCCCAGACGTCCCAGACGTCCTAGATGTCCCATATGTCCTTAACGTCCTAGACGTCCCAGATTTCTCATATGTCCCTAACGTCCCAGACGTCCCAGATGTCCCATATGTCCCATATGTCCCTAATGTCCCAGGCGTCCTAGATGTTCCATATGTCCCTAACGTCCCAGACGTCCTAAATGTCCCATATGTCTCTAACGTCCCAGACGTCCCAGCTGTCCCGTATGTTCCTAACGTCCCAGACGTCCCAGACGTCCTAGATATCCCGTATGTCCCTAACGTCCCAGACGTCCTAGATGTCCTATATGTCCCTAACGTCCCAGACATTTCAGACGTCCCAGATGTCCCATATGTCCCATATGTTCCTAATGTCTCAGGAGTCCCAGATGTCCCATATGTCTTATATGTCCCTAATGTCCCAGGCGTCCTAAATGTTCCATATGTCCTTAACGTACCAGACGTCCCAGACGTCCTAGATGTCCCATATGTTCTTTACGTCCCAGACGTCCCAGATGTCCCATATGTCCCTAGCGTCCCAGACGTCCTAGATGTCCCGTATTTCCCATATGTCCCTATTGTCCCAGGCGTCCTAGATGTTTCATATGTTCCTAACGTCCCAGACGTCCTAAATGTCCCACATGTCGTTAACGTCCCAGACGTCCCAGATGTCCCATATGTCCCATATGTCCCTAATGTCCCAGGTGTCCTAAATGTCCCATATGTCCTTAACGTCCCAGACGTCCTAGACGTCCTAGATGTCCCATATATCCTTAACGTACCAGACGTCGCAGATGTCCCATATGTCCCATATGTCTCTAATGTCTTAAGCGTTCTAAATGTCCCATATGTCCTTAACGTCCCAGACGTCCCAGACGTCCTAGATGTCCCATATGTCCCATATGTCCCTAATGTCCCAGGCGTCGCAGATGTTCCATATGTCCCTAACGTCCCAGGCGTCCTAAATGTTCCATATGTCCTTAACGTCCCAGACGTCCCAGACGTCCTAGATGTCCCATATGTCCTTAACATCGCAGACGTCACAGATGTCCCATATGTCCCATATGTCCCTAATGTTCCAGGTGTCCTAAATGTCCCATATGTCCTTAACGTCCCAGACGTCCCAGACGTCCCATATATCCCATATGTCCCTAATGTCCCAGGCGTCCTGAAAGTCCCATATGTCTTTAACGTCCCAGACGTCCCAGAGGTCCCATATGTCCCATCTGTTCCTAATGTCCCAGGCGTCCTAGATGTTCCATACGTTCCTAACGTCCCAGATGTCCTAAATGTTCCATATGTCCCTAACGTCCCAGACGTCCCAGCTGTCCCGTATGTCCCTAACGTCCCAAACGTCCCAGACGTCCTAGATGTCCCATATGTCCCTAACGTCCCAGACGTCCTAGATGTCCTATATGTCCCTAACGTCCCAGGCGTCCCAGATGTCCCAGATGTTCCATATGTCCCTAACGTCCCAGACGTCCCAGATGTCCCATATGTCCCTAACGTCCTAGACGTCCCAGACGTCCTAGATGCCCCATATGTCCCATATGCCCCTAACGTCCCAGACGTCCTAGATGTCCTATATGTTCCTAACGACCCAGACGTCCCAGATGTCCCATATGTCCCTAACGTCCCAGACGTCCCAGATGTCCTAGATGTCCCATATATCCCATATGTCCCTAACGTCCCAGACGTCCTAGATGTCTTATATGTTCCTAATGTCCCAGACGTCCCAGATGTCTCATATGTATTTAACGTCCCAGACGTCCAGATGTCCCCATATGTCCCTAACGTTCTAGACATCCCTGGTGTCTCATATGTCCCATATGTCCCTAACGTTCCAGACGTCCCAGATGTCCCATATGTCCCTTATGTCCCAGGCGTCCTAGAAATTCCATATATCCCTAACGTCCCAGACGTCCTAAATGTCCCATTCTTCCCTAACGTCCCAGACGTCCCAGCTGTCCCGTATGTTCCTAACGTTCCAGACGTCCCAGACGTCCTAGATGTCTCATATGTCTCTAACGTCCCCGACGTCCTAGATGTCCTATATGGATATATAGGACATCTAGGACGTCGGGGACGTTAGGGACATATGGAATATATAGGACGCCTGGGACATTAATGACATATGGGACATATGGGATATCTGGGACGTCTGGAACGTTAGGGACATATGGGACATATGAGACACCATGTCCCATTCTTCCCTAACGTCCCAGACGTCCCAGTTGTCCCGTATGTTCCTAACGTACCAGACGTCCCAGATGTCCCATTTGTCTCATATGTCCCTAATGTCCCAGGCGTCTTAGATGTTCCATATGTCCTTAACGTCCAAAACGTCCTAAATGTCCCATATGTCCTTAACGTCCCAGACGTCCCAGATGTTCCATATGTCCCTAACGTCCCAGACGTCCTAGATGTGCCATATGTCCTTAACGTCCCAGACGTCCCAGATGTCCCATATGTCCCTAACGTCCCAGACGGCCCAGATGTCCCATATTTCCCATATGTCCCTAATGTCCCAGGCGTCCCAGATGTCCCATATGTCCCATATGTCCCTAATGTTCTAGGCGTCCTAAATGTCCCATATGTCCTTAACGTCCCAGACGTCCCAGACTTCCTAGATGTCCCATATGTCCTTAACGTCCCAGACGTCCCAGATGTCCCATATGTCCCAAATGTCCCTAATGTCCCAGGCGTCCTAAATGTCCCATGTGTCCTTACCGTCCCAAACGTTCCAGGCTTCCTCAATGTCCCATATGTCCTTAACGTCCCAGACGTCCCAGATGTCCCATATGTTCCAAACGTCCCAGGCGTCCCAGATGTCCCATATGTCTTATATGTCCTTAATGTCCCAGGTGTCCCAGATGTCCCATATGTCCCATATGTGCCTAATGTCCCAAACGTTCTAAATGTCCCATATGTCCTTAATGTCCCAGACGTCCCAGACGTCCTAGATGTCCCATATGTCCTTAATGTCCTAGACGTCCCAGATGTCTCATATGTCCCTAACGTCCCAGACGTCCCAGATGTCCCATATGTCCCATATGTCCCTAATGTCCCAGGCGTCCTAGATGTTCCATATGTCCCTAACGTCCCAGACGTCCTAAATGTCCCATATGTCTCTAACGTCCCAGACGTCCCAGCTGCCCCGTATGTCCCTAACGTCCCAGACGTCCCAGACGTCCTAGATATCCCGTATGTCCCTAACGTCCCAGACGTCCTAGATGTCCTATATGTCCCTAACGTCCCAGACATTTCAGACGTCCCAGATGTCCCATATGTCCCATATGTTCCTAATGTCTCAGGCGTCCCAGATGTCCCATATGTCCCATATGTCCCTAATGTCCCAGGCGTCCTAAATGTTCCATATGTCCTTAACGTACCAGACGTCCCAGACGTCCTAGATGTCCCATATGTTCTTTACGTCCCAGACGTCCCAGATGTCCCGTATTTCCCATATGTCCCTATTGTCCCAGGCGTCCTAGATGTTTCATATGTTCCTAACGTCCCAGACGTCCTAAATGTCCCACATGTCGTTAACGTCCCAGACGTCCCAGATGTCCCATATGTCCCATATGTCCCTAATGTCCCAGGTGTCCTAAATGTCCCATATGTCCTTAACGTCCCAGACGTCCTAGACGTCCTAGATGTCCCATATATCCTTAACGTACCAGACGTCGCAGATGTCCCATATGTCCCATATGTCTCTAATGTCTTAAGCGTCCTAAATGTCCCATATGTCCTTAACGTCCCAGACGTCCCAGATGTCCCATATGTCCCATATGCCCCTAATGTTCCAGGCGTCCTAAATGTTCCATATGTCCTTAACGTCCCAGACGTCCCAAACGTCCTAGCTGTCCCATATGTCTTTAACGTCCCAGACGTCCCAGATGTCCCATATGTCCCTAACGTTCCAGACGTCTCAGATATCCCATATGTCCCATATGTCATTAATGTCCCAGGCGTCCTATATATTCCATATGTCCCTAACGTCCCAGACGTCCTAAATGTCCCATATGTCTCTAACGTCTCAGACGTCCCAGCTGTCCCGTATGTCCCTAACGTCCCAGACGTCCCAGACCTCCTAGATGTCCCATATCTCCCTAACGTCCCAGATGTCCTAGATGTCCTACATGTCCCTAACGTCCCAGACGTCCCAGATGTCCCATATGTCCCATATGTCCCTAATATGCCAGGCGTCGTAGATGTTCCATATGTCCCTAACGTTCCAGACGTCCTAAATGTCCCATATGTCCCCAACTTCCCAGACGTCCCAGATGTTCCATAGGTCCCTAACGTCCTAGACGTTATAGATGTCCTATATGGCTTTAACGTCCCAGACGTCAAAGATATCCCATATGTCCCTAACGTCTCAGACGTCCCAGATCTTCAAAATGTCCCATATGTCCTTAATGTCCCATGCGTCCCAGATGTCCCATAAATCCCATATGTCCCTAATATCCCAGGCGTCCTAAATGTCCCATATGTCCCTATCGTCCCAGACGTCCTAGATGTCCCATATGTCCCATATGTCCCTAATGTCCCAGGCATCCTAAATGTCTCATATGTCCTTAACGTCCCAGATATCCCAGACGTCCTAGATGTCCCATATGTCCCAAATGTCTCTAATGTCCCAGGCGTCCTAAATGTCCCATTAGTCTTTAACGTCCCAGATGTCCCAGACGTCCTAGATGTCCCATATGTCTCTAACGTCCCACACCTATTAGATGTCCTATATGTCCCTAACGTCCCAGACGTCCCAGATGTCCCATATGTCCCAAATGTCCCTAATGTCCCAGGCGTCCTAAATGTCCCATGTGTCCTTACCGTCCCAAACGTTCCAGGCTTCCTCAATGTCCCATATGTCCTTAACGTCCCAGACGTCCCAGATGTCCCATATGTTCCAAACGTCCCAGGCGTCCCAGATGTCCCATATGTCTTATATGTCCTTAATGTCCCAGGTGTCCCAGATGTCCCATATGTCCCATATGTGCCTAATGTCCCAAACGTTCTAAATGTCCCATATGTCCTTAATGTCCCAGACGTCCCAGACGTCCTAGATGTCCCATATGTCCTTAACGTCCTAGACGTCCCAGATGTCTCATATGTCCCTAACGTCCCAGACGTCCCAGATGTCCCATATGTCCCATATGTCCCTAATGTCCCAGGCGTCCTAGA
>CALNHX010004258.1:0-131155 GCA_940337035.1 Agriotes lineatus | reverse complement strand
AAGGGTCTTGGACACACCGCCCACTGGTCACAACGTCCACCACCTAGTATGGCCGCCATGTTGGACACAACGTCCACTTTCAAATTTGGTCACAACGTCCACCTTGGACACAACGTCCACCGCCATAACGCCCACTCTGGTCACAACGTCCACCTTCGCATTTGGTCACAACGTCCACCTTGGACACAACGTCCACCGCCATAACGCCCACTCTGGTCACAACGCCCACCTACGCCTCTTGAGAATAACAGTTTACGGCGTCGGTCGTAACGTCCACTCTGGACACAACGTCCACCGCCATAGCGCCCACTCTGGTCACAACGTCCACTTTCAAATTTGGTCACAACGTCCACCTTGGACACAACGTCCACCGCCATAACGTCCACTCTGGACACAACGTCCACCGCCATAACGCCCACTCTGGTCACAACGTCCACCTTCGCATTTGGTCACAACGTCCACCTTGGACACAACGTCCACCGCCATAACGCCCACTCTGGTCACAACGCCCACCTACGCCTCTTGAGAATAACAGTTTACGGCGTCGGTCGTAACGTCCACTCTGGACACAACGTCCACCGCCATAACGCCCACTCTGGTCACAACGTCCACCTTCGCATTTGGTCACAACGTCCACCTTGGACACAACGTCCACCGCCATATCGCCCACTCTGGTCACAACGTCCACCTTCAAATTTGGTCACAACGTCCACCTTGGACACAACGTCCACCGCCATATCGCCCACTCTGGTCACAACGTCCACTTTCAAATTTGGTCACAACGTCCACCTTGGACACAACGTTCACCGCCATAACGCCCACTCTGGTCACAACGTCCACCTTCGCATTTGGTCATAACATCCACCTTGGACATAACGCCCACTTTTGTTTTACTGGTTATTTATTTTTAACTGCTTTCGTTAATGCTTTTTGAGTGGACTAATGTTCTTTAGAATTAAAAAAAAATTGGTTTTAGGCTATTTTATGTATTTTTTGAACCAATTTATAGTTTCCACTATTTCCTCCCCATTCTTGAGGATTTTGGTCCTATTTTCTGCTGGATTTTTGTTCTGCTAAGTACAAATCCCCTATTTGCTTTTAGTGTTTTACCACATACTTTAGAATATTTTAATGCTTATAGTACTGTAGTTTCTTTATGTTACCTAGGGTCTCTAAATGACATTGACAAATTAGGCAGCTCTGTTAGTTAACTGGGTCAGATAGAGGACCTTCAGGGGCGATTTTAGATATTTGCGGACCCTAGACGAGAGAGTCAAACATGGGGTTTAGTGGTGGCATGATTTTAAATGACAGCGCCGCCCATTTCACTTTCACCAAACATATATTACACGTGAATTCCCGAAGCATAAAGATAAAAGCCAGCTGAAGAAAATACATATATTTTTCCACGATTGGGAGTAAAAATCAGTTTCTAGATTGGTTATAAAAATTGTGGCAGAATTTTCATTTTAAAGCATATATTAATTATAAAGAATATATATAAGATGTATGTTGTTATAATACAATTCAAAATCCTACTAAATATTGCAGTATAATTCCAATTGACTGTAACGCTTTATGAAAATAACTGTTTCTACTATAGGTCGTGGAAAAAATAATATATACAAGGCAGGAGTGAACGCCATTTTTCCCTCTGTGTATTTGTAGCCCGGGGGCTTCGCCCTTGGGCTTTAAACTTACACTTCGAACAAAATCACGCTTTACTTTTTTTTGTATAATGTACTACGTAATTGTTTAAAAAAGTCATTTTAATAGGAACAGTAGTAAAAAATCTAAATGGGTTTATGCCGAACTTCCCTCGCGCGAATTAGATCAATTAACAAATTTTTAAAAATGTATCCCGCTGGGGTTTGAACCCGCCTCATCTGCATAGCGATCGTAACTGCACCTGCGTAGCAATCGACTGCATCGAAAAGTCGAACTGCGCCATTGAGCCTAATTGAAATGAGTGCGACGCGCGCCTCTATTGAAAGGAACGGTCTTATTGTTGAAATGTTTTGACCCATTTGTGACATTATCCTGTATCTGTTGAGTCCTATTTTCGACAAGTGTAAAACTTGACCCATGTGAAGATTATTACTTTCTTCTATTTCAAAATTAACGCAAAAATAAACAAAGTGTAATTTTTTATGGTGTTCACCTTGTATATGTTTGTCTGATATTTTCCCGGTTCCATTCCAGGTATATATATATATATATATATATAATGTGTATGCAAAATATCTTCCTCCGACAAATAGTTTTTGAGTTATACCGCCGACAGACAGACGGAATTGAGAAAACCTGTTTTTCGTCATCTAGAGACCCTGAAACCTGAAGATCTGAAGAAATCTCGGAATGTGATTTTTTCGTGATTACAATACTTCCTTCGTCTTTCAGACGATCGAAGTAAAAAGTAACAAAATGAAAATAAACTACAAGTAATAAACAATACCTAACTAATAAAGGAAATATAGTTTTTTTTTCTAGAATTTAATTCAGTGAAATCGTTTAATATCTCGTCATAATTCAAAGACCGCATTGCTTCTGCTTCTATCTGAATTATGGATAACGTTAACGCTCTATCCAATACAGTTTGGTAGATATAATTTTTAAGTTTTAAAAGTGAGACATATTTTTCTAGAAGGATTACTAATCGACATAGTAAAATATACTCTTAAAACATTTCTACATTGGGAAGTTTAGAAATAATAATATTTTTTATTATAAATTTTACATCTCATAAGGTGAGTTTAAAGAATTCCTCGTAGGGCTGTCAATATTCTGAAATTCTTAAGATTGGCATCCCGAATCTAAAAAGATTCAAATCTCTAAGATTCTAATTTTCGAATCTGAATATGAAATTCGAATTTGAACCTCTGTAATACGTAACACCTAATGTGTACGTAAGATTTGAATCTGAGCTCAAGATTCGAATCTCAACATAATATTCGAACTTGCGAATCTGAACAAAGAAATTGCGTCTTCCAATCTAAATACATTTCGACGATGGGCTGTCGGTATCAGAAATTTATAAAATTCGAATACCGAATCTGTGTGAATTAGCAGCCTTACGAGTAACGTTGTGGCTCGCGGGATATAAAGTAAATATTAAAACAATAAATGTACAGTTACGGACACCTCAAAGTGCACGGTTTTTTGTTACTATGGTTATTTTTGCGATTTTTCGGCTTATTAAATGAGGGTTTCTCCAGTGGCGTTGCTTGTGATGGTAAGAATAGGTATTACTTTTTTAATGTTTGTATTTTAGCAAAGTTTCACAAGTAAACAAACTATACATATAATAATAAGTATTTAATAAATATGTATCAGTATTCAATTACTACTACGCTTTGCAGTTTGTTTCGCATAGAGTTGACCAATGTTTCCATATTGTATCTTCTCAGTTCCTTCCAAGCATTTATTATTCTTTCCCATAATTCATCGGCGTTGTTTGGTGCAAACTCCCTGGTATAAATTTTTTTAGTTAAATACCCCCAAACATTTTTGATAGGGTTCAAGTCCGGACTTTTTGCAGGCCATGGTAATAAATTGATATTATTCTCATCAAACCATCAATGAACAATCCCTGCTGCATGCACAGGACAGTTATCCTGTGAAAATAATGTTATCAATTACGTTAACATAAACAAAATTAATTAATTAAGTAACATCTTGCCTGTTGAAAAGTAAATTGATTAGGAAAGACCTCTCTTACAAATGGCAGCATCACATTTTGCAAAATATTGCAATAATTTTCAGCATTCAGTCGACCATTAATTCTATAGCATGCCCCAGACCCGTGAGCATTGATCCATTCCCATACGTTTACAGAGAATCGTCCACTACTTAAGGGTTGAACATAATATTGCTACTCAAATCTTGAATTTTGTGGTCCATACACCCTTAATCGTCAATTGGTAAATGATTGAAATACCTTTTCATCTGAGAAAACAGTCCTGTTCCAAAAATCGTCGATATCATTCAAATAGTCGGTTGCAAACTGTATTCTTCGTTCTTCTCTGGGGTTAAAAAATCTTTTCTTGCAGAAGTCTCTACTGCCAACGATTTTTAATTTTGAAAATGCAGCTCTTGCTCACATGCAAATCTGCTGCGACTGGACTCAGTGACCAGTTCTCTTCCAGTTTTGTAATAGCTCGCATTTTCTCTGCGACAAATGCCTGAGAATTTTTCGAGTTTTCAGTTCTATGACAGTTGATGACAAACGTAAACGTCAAAACTCGACGTCTATGATTAGAATATTGTATTACACGCTAAAAATCTGCCGTGCACTTTGAGATGGCCGTAACGGTACACTAATTTAGATTCATTACCCAGTAAATATCAAGAACTTTTAATTGAAGTCAACAAAATCAAACCTAATATTATTCTCATTACCAAAACATGGCTAAAAGAGGAAATACCAGATTCTGCAATTAATATACCTGAGTATACTTTATTTAAAAAGGACAGAGATTATGCTAAAAAAGGAGGAGTGTGTATTTATATTTTAGACAATATCGGTGGAGCCAAACCCACAGTTAAGCTATTAGAAAATTATAAAACGTCGTTTGTTGAATCTCTATGGATTAATGTGAAATTTAATCAAGTGGAATTAAATATTGCCTGCATTTATAGACCAAAAACAACTGCGCATGAATATGATGCGCTTTTAAATAATGCCATTCTTCATGCAAGCGCTGACCATAAGAATTTAATAATTTTTGGTGATTTCAATTACCCTGAACTTGAAGAATTATGGAGTTCCGCCGCTCCTTTAGATAATATGTCTCAAGCGCCTATATTTATGAACACATATCTATCAACCAATCTACTTCAACTTATCACTTTTTCAACTCGCTATAGAAATACCAACAGACCTTCGGTTCTGGATCTGATCTTTTCTTCTGACGCTAAATTGATATCTTCTGTAGAAAGCCATGCCCCTATTGGCTGCAGCGATCATGCCGTCATTACAGCTAATTCGCAATTTTCTCTCAATGCAAATAAATCCGGAGCATCTTTAACTCGAAAAAATTTCTACGTGGCTGACTATACTAATATAAATAACTACTTTCGAGACCAGAGATGGACTGCAGCCGATATAAACTTATCATGGCAGACTTTCAAAAATAATATAAAAAATTGTATCGATGAATTTGTTCCTTCGACTCCTTGCCGTAAAAAAGAAAAACCATGGGTTAATAGTGATATCAAAAAGCAAATTAACAAAAAACTAAAATTGTGGCATAAATATAAGTCTATTGTCACCACAGAAAACTACCAAAGTTACAGAGAATGCTGTGACAGCGTAACTACAGCAGTAAGAAGAGCTAAAGCAAACTACGAATCAAAATTGGTGAACAGTAAAAGTACCAAAAATTTCTTTAAATATGTGAAAAAGTCTTTGGATACGAGGATATCTTCAATATGCCTAAGGAACAGCGGCGATGACATAATAACCGACCCAAAACAAGTTGCAAATATTTTCGCTAATGAATTTACATCATTTGTGCCTGAACCGCTAGATAATTTACCCGAACTGCCCGAACTCACAAGTAACCACAACTTCATAGAAACGATAACAATCACGGAAGAGTCTGTTCTTTCTACCATAAATGATATAAATGCAGAATCCAGTGCTGGGCCTGACCGTATCAATGCTGTCTTCCTAAAGAACAGTAAAGAATCTTTAGTTGAGCCAATCAAAAAGCTAATGCAATCATCTTTACTAGAGGGAAAGCTTCCCGAGGATTGGAAGTCCGCTGTTATTGTACCAGTCCATAAACAAGGCAACAAACTTGACCCAGCGAATTACAGACAAATTGGTTTGACATCCCTTGTTTGCAAATGCTTGGAAAAAATTATATCCCGTGAATTAACTTCGTTTTTAACGAAAAATGGGTGCTTAAATGAAATGCCCGGAAGGTCAACGATCACTAACCTGTTACAATGCCTTGATCACTAGACGAAAGCCGAAGATAATCGGCAACCAACCGACGTTATTTACCTTGATTTTAGAAAAGCTTTTGATCTTGTACCTCATCAAAGATTGATTTAAAGCTTGAACATCATGGTGTTAAAGGGAACCTACTAGCTTGGATTAAGGACTTTTTAAATAACAGAACCTGTAGAGTTAGAGTTGATGGAGAGTTATCGGATGAATACTTTGCAGTTAACGGTGTACCACAAGGATCTGTTCTGGGACCTCTCCTCTTTAACGTTTTCATCAGCGATCTTACTCAAGTTTTAGAATCTTCAGCTTTTCTATTTGCGGATGATACTAAATTCTTTGGTAACCCAATCAATCAGGCAGAAGTATTACAGTCAGACCTTTCTAAAATTGATAAGTGGTGTGGTCTGTGGTTGTTGGAACTTAACCCGCAAAAATTCTCTGTGCTACATATTGGAAGTGACAATCCTAAATTGCAATATAAACTTAATAATGTGACGATCAGACCAGTAACCCAGCAAAAACACCTGGGAATAATCATATCTTCAGATTTAAAATGGGCCTCCCACATTGGAAAGATGATCAAAAAAGTTAATTTAGTGGTGGATATGGTATCAATAACGTTTAAGAATATGTCACCTACTCTGCTATCAACAGTATATAAATGTTATACCAGACCTTTACTTGAATATGCAGTACCCATTTGGAACCCTTATTTTGCTGGTGATATCCATGCTTTGGAACAAACTCAACGCAGAATAACGTGAATGTGCCCTGAAATATGTGCATTACCCTATGAAGAAAGACTGCAAGTTCTTGGTTTAACTAAATTAAGTGAAAGACGACTACGTGGTGATCTTATTGAAACGTATAAAATTCTCCATGGGTATTACAGTGTCAATCTTGATATCTTTGTGATCAATCAGAACAGTCGTTTAAGAGGCCACAATTATAAATTAATTCGTGAAAGGTTGTATAAACTCTGTCGGCAGTATTTTATAACCAACCGTGTTCATGGGCAATAGAACTGTTTACCGGAGAGTGTTGTGTCTGCCCCAAATGTTAATACATTTAAGAACAGCTACGATAGATTTTAAAAAAATGTCAGTTAATTTTGTATATCACATCATGTGCATTGTATGATACGATAAAGTTTAAACGGCTTTGCCGCCTAACTTTTAATGTATAATAATAATAATAATAAATCGCAGTAACAAGGTGGCCAGTTAACAGATCCACGAAAAGGATCCACGAAATGGATCTGTTAACTGGCCACCTCATTTGGAAAGTTCAACACACATTTAGAAATAGTTTTGTACTGTAGAGGGTGATTCAAACAAGTAATGGGCCGCACACCTTTTTTTAAGAAACACCCTGTACATTTTTTGCATTTTTGGGTATTCCAGAATATTTGAGGCTAACCTTTATATGTAAAGCATTTGAAAATAGACATTTTCCACTTTCAGTCGGATTTTTATGGAAAACGGCAAAAATTCACATGTCCTACCTCACTTTTTTAAACCTTATTTAATGATGTAGGACAATTTTTAGTTTATTTACCATTGAAAAGAAATTAAAAAATAAGATAAAGACATGCAAACCGTTTTATTCAAAATGTCGATTTTTAATATCTATTATCTTGTAACATCTTCAATACTTTTACATACGTGTAAGGAGAAGACTTTTACTTTTACTGTTTTTACAGGTGCAGGTTGAACGAGCAAGAAAGAAAAATTATAAGGACAGAAAAGAGTTGTCTATTTTTTGTGAAAAGGATGTGTCGCATTTTGCTAGACATTTGTTTACCTGGCATGCAGCTGAAGTTGATGTTCAACGTATATTATCATTTGCTGCAATTTCTAAAGATAGAAAAGAAGCTTTGTTAACTTTAAGGAAACGAGGAAATTTCATTTAAAACAGAGCAAACGTCACACTTAGACCAGTGAAACGGCTATCAGCAACTTGTGGATCATCGCCAGGAGAGTACCTTCCTTGTGCACACTGTTTTGGATTTTATAAGAAAAGGTTCTTATATAGGCATACAAAGCGTTGTTCTGAAAATCGAGAATTAGAAAAAAAGCCAGAATACAAACCTCTCAAAGTGATCGCTATACCACCCTTTTACTGGGTACATTCTTAAAACATGATGAGTAGGGCTAGGATCTTGATGATTTTGTATCTTTTTTTCTGAAAGTCTGAGACATTGCTCAGTTATATATAAACGCGTTTCAGGATAAATTGAATCAAATGAGAGCAAGTTGTTGGTGCATTCTTTTGCATTTTTTATAATTTTTGAGGAATGGGACATTTTTTGGGGTTTTTGTGTGTTTTTCTTTGAATTATTTGCATTTTTGAGAAATAACGCAATTTTTTTTTATGTTTTGCGATATTTTCCTTGGGGAGGTTATAAACTTTTGTTAAAGTTTTAATGTTCATGCAGTCTAGAACAAAATGCAATATTTTTCTATTCTTGGCAGTTCCGGTATTTTTACCTGTTTAGAAATGAAGCCTAAAACCTTTATTGTTAGCTAAATCCAAAGTTAATGTTTTCTGGGAACGTGCTTAAGTCATCCACAAAAGAATGCCCATTAAGGGATTAAATTTGTTGCAGATTTGTGGACACTTTCGAGTAAGATATATATATTTTTTTGGTTTCGTTAATCTATTTAAGTATGATTCATTTCAAGCTAACGTTTTAGAGATTTCTTGACTAACCTGCAAAATGAAAATGGTAAATATTGTATGTAAAAACGTAGGCATCGTTACTCTAATTCTTCTAAGAAGAATATAATATGTAATCTTATACAGGGCCGTAGCTACCACCGGGGCAGTCGGGGCAGCGCCCCGGGGCAACCGAACATAGAGGAAAAATGGCAGTGGTACTAAATTAAAGAGAATAATTTTCCGCGTCGTTTAGTATTAAAAATATAAGTGAGGAGAATATCTAATTTTTAAAATTAATATTTTATGCACAATTAACATTATCCAATAAGTTTTTAATACTAAACAACGCGGAAAACTATTTTCTTTAATTTAGTACCACTACCATTTTCTCCCATAAAAATGGTGAGCAGGAATATGCATAACCGTGATAAGCCATGTAAATCGCCTATGTTCAGAGGTATGACCAATCACCCGGTATATCTGCTATGGCTGTGGTAGTATCACTAGTAAGATATAAACCATAAGTCATTTAATACTGTATTGTTGGTAGCACTGCGAGGTTATGTTAAATTGGAGATTAGAAGTTAAGTTTTGCGTCAGTCTGTGTCAAATAACAAAGAAAACCTAACCTACTAACATCGAATTTGACATAGACTGACAGTGTCACCAACAATACACGTTAGTACTGCCAACACGTGATTAAATTCTAATAAAGTATCGTTATGTTATTTTTATTAACAACACTAGTGCTGTTAAATGCATCTTAAAGCAACTCGCTGCTAAGGAGTTATTATCGTAGTAACATAATAGGATAAAACAAAATAGTATACGCAACACGTCAGAAAAGTGGTTTTACTGAAATCGTATGGCCGTTGAAGTACTCGCTAACGCTCGTTCCCAAACCAACCATACTTGTTCAGTAAAATATCACTTTTCTAAACTTGTTGCGTTACATACTATTTATGTGATCCTGTTTTCAGTCAAAACTCAACCTGTGTAGACTTAAAAATTGGGATATTGTAACTTGGTAAGTTTTATATACATGCGTGCATGTCGTACAACGGGTGGTATTCTGCCTGGTGCAGAAGTATTTACATCGCGATAGGCGCCTTCTGTGTTACCTAACGACTGCCACTAAATTAATAACAATAACTAGAGCCGCTGCAGTGTAAGGCTGACGCCTTAACCAACTGATTAGCAAGCTTCTACAGTTTTATGTTAAACTCAATGTGACAAGTGAATATGTGTTTTGATTGTTTAAAATTTTAACAAAAAAATACACGAAATAGCAACGCTATTAAAAAAGGCTTACTAAATGAAAGTGGTGTAGAGGTAAAGGGGAAGATAACGTGGGGGCCCCATAATTATTTGTTGCCCCAGGCCCCCCATACATGTAGCTACGGCCCTGATCTTATAGGCAATTCTATCGATCTCCTTTCTCTAGAAAAACCGTATTAATTTTGGTAGTACCTTTATGTCCTTGAAATTGTTTAGGTTTAAATGGAACATGTATTCAACCGTTTAGTCTGGAAACCTTGCGCGTGTACACACCCATTCACCCATACGTCCATCTATTTCTCAATACATCTTTTTTCGAATCTTATATAATGAAACCTTTGTGCTCTTTGATATTATCCTATAATCTGAACAAATAAGAGATGTCTGGTGGACCTGTAGACTGAATAGTACGATACAACAAAGACAAAATAAAGAAAAAGACCGTAACTTTAAAATGACCAACTAAAAATTCAATGAAGTAATTTTTTCTGTATAAAATTATATAAACGTCTTTTTAGTTAACTTTTTAGATGGATCACAAAGTAAATTAAATAAAAATGGAAATTGAGATATTTGCATAATTGTAGTAAGCCGTGGATTCTTTATGACAAGGAAATGGAGTGTTCAATTAAGCTGAACTTCTGTACTTCATGAACACTTTTTATTTTCTGGCATCCTTTGAGTCCTTTGAATCTTGTTTAAAAAATATTAGTACCATATAAAACAATGAAACACAATAAAGTAGAGGACAACCATACTAAACATTTTTCGTTGTTGCAACGTATAAAAAAAACAAGGTGAGGAGTTTATCTAGTTCGTTGATGTTGCACTTATTTAGCAAGAACATAAGAAAAAATCTGGGAGACAATTGTTTACTAAATGTAGTTCTTGTTGAATTTTTCAACAGAATAAGAAGTTTCTTTAGGTATCATATATTTGTGTTCTTTTATTTTCCTCAATGCTTTTCGAATAACTTGTGCTTTACTATTATGTTCGGCTTCTATCAGTTGCTCAGTTTTTTTTATTTTATTAATTCTCTGCCATGGGTTTTAGTCAATAATACTCTTTATTTTCTTATTAAATGTGTGTTCTTTTAGCATTTGAACAAAAGAACGTATCAGTAGCTTATAATGCATTATAGTATAAGTGTAACTATAAGTTCGACAACGATGCCGGGGTGGAAGATATTCCTTAAACTGTGAGAGTAGCATACAATTTTGCTATATAAAAGTTGCTGGTAATAAGGTTATCCGATCATTTCATATACATAGAGGGTATAATATAATATGGCATGCTGTCATGGTTTAAATGTGCAACAATAACTTAATAATTTAAAGTGAGTGAATAATAACAATTGCAAAGTTTCAACTAACATTATAAATTACAAACTAAATCTTAGGCAAACACGCATAAAATATAATGTTATGATACGTCCTGTGTTATTATATTATTATACTGGGTGCTGACTTGCGCGAAGCACCATAGGAATTTGCATAGTAAATTCTTTATGTTCAATTATTTGCTCCCCTAATTATTTTAGAGCTAAAGTGTCAATACATTTTTTGTAGAGAAAAAAGTACTGCATCCATTCATACTGTTGCTAACAATTTTTCATTTTTCAGAACCGAAGGAATGCAAAAAATCAAACTAGCATTTTCACAAAAATCAGTGATGCCATGGAATTATTGAAACAAGCCAATGCCAACGCAAGTGCGTGCGAGGCGATCATCCAGTCACTAGGTACCGTCAAAAGATTGAACGTATTATCGTTTTTCTCGTTTTGGTGTAAGTTCTGAATCTCATTATTGCACCTGCAATTATTTAATAACCTGCCTGCAGTCTTAAACTTAAAATGAATCAGCCTATTAATGGTTGTACTGTTTTGAATTTCCCGATACGGAGATTTTACAATAAACAAGGAGCTTACTTAACGAACGTCCACCATACTCTTAAAACCATTTTTGTTATGGACGAGGTCTAGGTACCTTAGAGACATTAAGCAGAACATAATTAATAATTAATTATTATAAACGTCAAACATCAATGACAAACAAACAAACAGCAAATATTGTCACGCCGCACGCATTTGCGTTGTCATTGGCTTGTTTCAATAATTCCATGGCATCACTGATTTTTGTGAAAATGCTAGTTTGTTTCTTGCATTCCTTCGGTTCCGGAAAATAAAAAATTGTTAGCAACAGTATGAATGGATGCAAGATACTTTAGCTATTGGTCGATAATCTTCTATGCAATTTTTATCACCTGACTTAAAAATAGATTATACATAACTATGCTTCCAGATATCGGGACAATATTCAGTAAGTAAAGACGTATTAAATAGATTATTTACATTACATATTTGCAAAAGTAAATCGACAATATTTTACTAGTTTGGGCACAATTCCATTAGGCCCTGCATTAGATTTAATATTTAATTTTCCATTTGTTCAAGAATCATACTACGTTAATGTTAATACTTCCGAAATCAACATATAGGGTGGCTCAAGAAGGTGTGGCTACCCAAACTTATTATTTTATAGGTGTAGAGTTAACTATTTTGGAGGTATTAATAATTGTATGCAAACAAGCTGAAGTAACAGCAAACAAGTGAATAAAATAAAAAGTTATCAAAAAATTACGTTTCGTGGCAACTACTTTTCGGGTATAAAATATTGCTTCTGGGTATTAGTGCTATAGGTGCTCAAAAGTTTCAAATGTAACCATTTAGATTTTTTTATGGTGCATAAAACATTTAAGCTACCTAAATATCGGGCACTTTATTTAACAAAGTGAGTGCTACCCTGTAAAATCAAAAATATTTAAATAATGTGCACCGTCTTAGTAATTACAGCTTTTATGAAAGCATATCGTATGTAACTCCCATACTTTAAGAAATACTTTCCACCTCCGCATCCTTGCCAGGTTTTATAGATTTTTTCAACGTACCTATATTTTTAGTAAATACGCCACTAGAAGTGCTCAAATGGCATGATATATCAAACGCATACGTTTTATCTATGCAACGTAGAAAAAGGCAAAGCTTGAATGTCCATGTTAATTTAAGTGAAGGGGGAATAGAGGCGATTTATTTTAAGAAATAATCAAAATAATTAAATAGGCAAAAATGAACAAGGTAGAAGTTTCATTTATTAAACAATATTTTCATATCGGGGATGCTATTTATAAACTCCAATAGTTTGTCTCTTCCACTACTGTTACTTCCAATTTGCTAGCCTCCAAAACCAAGCATGGCAAGTGGTATTTAAATTTATTAGAATCAGCGCACTCGACGGAGTTATCGGATTCATCGGGGGCGATCCTAGCTGATAACATAGTCCATGTGACAAATAGTGCTTTCGTTGGCATTAGGAAATAGTGCACAATGATGCAAGCTCTTTTAGGTGAAGTGTTACTTGGTATACATTGGTGCACGAAACCTGGTTGAAAAGCTGTAAATACAGAAGTTTCAGTTATTCACTGGGAAAAATAGAAGCAGTAGAATAAATGTTTCTGTACATTCCCCATATACATTATTATTCTACTAAATTGATACATTATTTAGGCCAGGCTATTTTATAACTGTGTTTTAAACTGCAACTATTGTAATATTTGAAGTAACAAAAGCAAATTGAAGCGAAACGTAGGAAATATAGTTTTTAATATTAAGACGATGTAAGTAGGATTTCTTAACATTTTTTACATACACAACCATAATATCAACTGTTTTATTTTTTTAAATATAAATGAAACGAAACATAAATTCAATGAAATGGTTGTACTAAAAAAATACCAAGGTGGAAAATATTCAACCATTTAGGAAATTTAATTAGCACTGGTACGAATTACCTTATTAGCAATAAAAAAACAAACAGTAAAAAGTTACAATTATTTGTCTAATGCCATTGATGATGTAACATTAGTAATACCCCAGGGCTTCCATCTACCACCGCTTTTATTTAATTGTTTTAGCAATGATGTTAGTGATGAGTTTAAGATTTGTCACTCTTTACTATTCGCTGATGACTTGAAAATGTTTGCTGTCATTACATCTCCATCTGACTGAATTTTAATCCAAAATGACCTGAATGCATTATCAAGTTGGTGTAAATAAAATGGAATGGAATTGCATTTATCAAAGTGCAAATGAATGCGATTTTATAGAACCTAACCGGACATCAAGAATGTTTATACAATAGATGATATACCGCCTAAATGTGTAACCAAAATAGTGGATCTTGGCATTATATTCGATACCAAGTTAATATTTAGTTATCATATTGAAGGCACATGTAACAGGGTTACTAAAACACTAGGTTTTGTGTTACATTAAAGAACTAAGCAATATTAAAAGTATTTTAGCTGTTTATTGTTGTCTTGTTAGATCTGTATTCGAGTATGCCTTCTCAATTTGGTCACCCTACTATAATATCTATAAGCAGTGTCGGACTGGCCCACCGTGCAACCGGGCAAATGCCCGGTAGGCCAATCCAGTTTGGAGGCCAAAATATCCACACAATATTTTTTCGAAAATACCTATAAACAAAAATGCACAAATGTTTTTACAAAATTCAAAAAAATTTCAAACTTTGTGTGAAAGTATTGTCCCAGTTTTGTTTGTGCATGGAATGAACATGATTGTATGTGTGGGGTTTCCGTAGCTGGTTTATCTATGCTGATATCTAGACAAAGCTTGAATTTCGACGAAATCATTGACAAGTTCGCAAATAGATCAGTCTCTTTAAAATCAAAACTATTGATCTGATTCATACTGTGAAGTATAATTATTATAATGGAATAGAGTGTAAAAGTTATTATAAGGTCAAAGCTTGTAATCATAATTATCTATATTTTTCATTATAATTGTTCCAAACTCAAAGTTTATAAATCATCATAGATAAAGAATATTTTTTCGTTATTTGTATATTTTTTCCACTACTAGGTAGCATTAAACGATATCATTATTTACTTTGTTTTCGAGCCAAGAAGATGACTTTATTTCCTAGTGGTTAATAATATTTCATTATTATCCACTGGTTAATAATGAAAACACATTATTAACTACTGGTTAGTAATGATTTTATTTGTTATTAATGTAAAAGCAATTAATTATAATGTTGTTTTTATCTACATATTTCAAAGGCACCACTGATTTTTTTTTAAAAATAGCATTTTTTATTTCTTTAATTTATAGGGTTCCGGAAATTGGAAAATTATAAACAATAGTATACAGATGCAGTATTTTTTCTCTACAAAAAACTTATTTACACTTTAATTTAAAAAAATACGGAAGCCAATCATCAAACATTAAAAATTTACCATTGAAATCACCATGCTGCGACGCGCAAGTCACCACCCTGTATACCGAACACTGTCATTTATTATTAATCTCACAATCTGTTAACATCAAAATATCAATTACAATTTTGTCACTTTTCAACAACGGGTATCAACTTTTCTTATCACAAATTATTTCTCTTTTTTACTTCGCTCGTCTGAAAGACGAAGGCAGTATTGTAATCACGAAAAAATCACCTTCCGAGATTTTTTCAGATCTTCACGTTTCAAGGTCCCTAGATGACGAAAAAGAGGTTTTCTTAATTTCGTCTTAAAAAATAAAATTTTGTTTATTTTGGATTAATTTTGAAATAGAAAGAATTAATAACTTTCACATAGGTCAGACTTTACATTTTCCGAAAATAAGACTGAGGCGATGGAGGATAATGTTACAAAAGAGTAAAAACATTTCAACAATAACAGCGTGCTGTTCAAGAGAGGGGGGCGCCGGACTTATTTGAAAGAGACTCGGTAACGTAGTTGGCCTTATAGGTGCAGATAGATCTATATATAGGGGTGCGGTTTTTATCGCTCTGTAGATGCAGCGGGTTCAAACCTCAGCGGGATACATTTTTTTTATTTGAAAATGTATTTAATTTATTAGAAACGTGAAGATATTTTTACTCCTGACTTAATTTGATTTTTAAAATTATTTAGTGTCACAATGTTGACGAGGGAAGTTCTGGGTAAAGCCTTTTACATATTTTTATTAATTGTCATAGTAACAACTCAATATATGTATGTATGTATAACTACGAATATTTTGTTGCTGTCAAATTAATGGTCAAAATTCAAAATTATTTAGAACATTCAATTTTCAGTAATAATGTATTAAGTGCCAATGATTTTGCCGGTATAGTTTTTTACGAAAGTTTGTTGTTTTGCCAACATTACGAGACAGACTAATTTGATTAAATTTGGAATTAATAAGCATTGTATAATGATGAAACAACATGATTCTGCAAACTGAAAACCGCATAATGGAGCACTTCAGAAGACTATTCTGCTATTGCAACAGCAATGAACGAATTATAAAACAAATTGGAAAAACTAGTGCCAAAAGACACTGAAACAAAGAAACCAACCGCTCTGCAACAGGTGTATGAAGCAGATGAAGAAGAACTGACCAGGGAAGTGGCTTGGATTGCAATAGGAAAAATAAAAGAAATAAAAAAAAGAAAAACTAATAACTCACTTAAATGCTAACTAGGACAACAGCTAATAAATGGCGAAAAATAACACAGAAAAGAAAAACCTGAACCACCTCCGCCACCAATAGTAATAAGTAACATAAAAGTGTAGAACAATCTGAACACGCCACTAATAGTAAGCAATAATGTTTTTCAAGCTAAGATGCTAAATAATGACCAAATAAAAAAATGAGCCAAATGTAGGAAACTACAGAAAGAAGTTGGCAGCCTTACAGAGAGAGAAATCGCATATCACACATATGAAGATAAACAAACAGAACCAATTAAGGTGATGGCAAGAGGACTTCCTTCGAGCGTTAAACCACGTGACATAATAAACGAACTAAGTTTGATGAAACTTAAAATAAGCTCTGCAGTAAATATAATAAAGAAGGGAAGAAGGGACACTAAAAAAAATGAAAATGCGAACTAGTCAGAAGATCACTCCCACTGTTCGTGTTCGTATTTGGCAATACTGGGGACATCAAGAAAATCTGTATATGTATGAAATGAAAACTATTCATAATATAGTAATAAAAATTGAAGCAATAAGAAGGTCGACTTTGGTGACACAGTGCAAACGCTGTTAGTTGCATGGACACACACAACAATTGTGCACACGAAAACCAAAATGCCCCAAGTGTGCGGGAAAACTCATAATTAGAGAATGTGCTACAATAAAGAATGAAAATCAAAATGTGGTAACTGTAAACAACATTATCCAGCAAATTACAGAGGTAGTGAAGTAGCATTACGGCTAGGGGCGTCTCTTACTTACCTGCCGCTGGGGTGCAGTCTCATGTGCCGCCACCATGAGTTGTGTGTTAGATGGTTGGAGAGAGTGAGTGATTTGAGTTAAGTGAAGCTAAATAGAAAACCATTTTTAATATTGTTTTGACACAAACTGACGCAAAACCTAAACTGCTAACCTCGAGTTTGACATAGATTTACAGTGCCACCAACATAAACAGTGCCAAGCGAATGACAGGCCGGCCTAAATTTATTGTCCGCCATTGTATTAAATTTAACGACATTAAAAAAGATTAAATATTTAAACAGTTTTGTGAAACGTTCTTGTGTATGGTAGTAAATACGTAGGATTATGGGTTTTCTAGAAAGAATTTGTATTATCTCCCTAGCCTTGCTATTAAAGCCATAGCTAAGAGCTTTACGGGTAATGATACTTCCAATGAAAACTTGTTCAAGTTATTGTGATTGCCAAGTCTGGAAAGCCAGCCACACAACCTGTATGCTATACAGACCGCATAGACTTCCAATGTCCAAGTCGAAAAACTCGATAAAAGAATAGAAAGTTTACACAACCCCAAAAATCCACAGTTTATATACACATAGAAAACATATGCAGGGTGAGCACCTTAAAAAACTAAAATTATGACAATGTTTGCTTTAACTAGAGAACTATTAGCTAAATAAGAGTAATATTTTGCACATAGCTCAGGTTTTTACTTACCCTTGACGAAAATATGATTTTCGTCGATCCAACATACATATACAGTGTGAGCACTTTAAAAAATCAAATTCTTTTTTCCTTTGATATTTTCAAAACCTCCACTTGCGAGGGAAGTTCTGAGTCAAGCCCATTACAGATTTTCTAAATTTAGTTTTGAGTTTTCTGTTATAGGTACTAACTAAACATATAGGAGTATCTACATCATACGACCAATAATGAATAATGTCTAGGGCTAGGGTTACAAGTGCAATTTATAATATGCATTATTTGTATACTTAGTAATTTATATTAATTGCTACTGTACGTTTGCCAATATTTTTCTTTTATATTTTTACCCACCGTAGGCAGGCAGGATTTCCAAAAATTTTCGCTGAGCTGTAATATTGCTAAGGATAGCTATATACAATTTAGAAATGACACCTATATCAGGTGACTTTTATACTCCTTGTCATATAATTATGTCTCCGAGCGGTAACTTCATAGCTTCGTGTTCGGCCAGGTTTGTGTTTTCTATGTGAATTTATTACCGTAAGATGGGGCGAGTAGTTTGATATCACGGGACAACTTTGTTCATTATCCCCGCACCGCCAGTTACGCACAAAAACCTTGTTTTGTGGCCAAAAAATCATATAATTCCCACCAAGGTATTGTTTTGTGGTTGCCGTGTTTGCCTGACGTTTTCCAGATACACGGTGTGTGTGCGAGATTAGTTCATTAACGAAAAAGTGCTAAAACTTGCTTTAAATAGCACTCACTGTGTTCTAGTGGCGATTATCCTTCTTCTTTATAACTTTGAATCCAAAAGGTGAGTGTTATATTTACATAATTTTCAACTATCATTTGTTAAATAAGCATGCATTTAGAAGACATAACCTTACATTGATATCCATAATAAGTAAATATTAGGTAGTCATGTTTTTTTCAACTGACCGACGAGCTATAAGCTGCTTGTGTCAAAACTGACGCAAAACCTAACCTACTAACATCTAATTTGACATAGACTTACAGTGCCACCAACACAAAAAAATATTTCAAAGCCAAGCTTGATTTCATTTTCGTTTGCTCACATGTTACCTTCCCCTTGCCCCTCGAGCGCAAAAAAATCTTAGGATCACATCAAGTGCAGTTTAACATAACCTTAAAGTTGGTTGTTGCAAGCACATTGTACAACTGTAAAAATTCACATAAAAAATGAATTTGCAGTTGTGGGATGACGAAACAGTGGCCGAGATTGAGGTAAATGATGGGGATTATAACAGGGCATAGAATGGTAGGGTAATTATAACATTATTAATAAGCTCAATTATTTAACAAACATATTCTAGATATAAACTTTGCACAAACGCTGCTTAATCATATTAAATTTGTGAATAAAACAAACCAAAAAAGCAATTCAGAGGATTGCCAAATACAAAGCCTTGAAATTAATAATGAAGAAATACAAAGCCACGATGAAATTAATAATGAAGATGATATAGAATCGCCAACACCAAGGCAAGATATAGAAGAGGAACAAGATTTTCAGATTGCTAGTCAGAGTTCAAAGTGGACTTACAACGAAACTCTTGCACTTATAACTACAATGGAGAACTATTTAAATGAGACTACTAGAGAGATATCTTAAATTAAACGAACAAGAACAAAATCAAAGTTGCTAATATATTTAATTATTTTATTACTTATGTACATATAAACATTCCAATAAATACTACTCCTACGTTTTCTACAAGACTATTATTGAAACATGTTTACAAATAAATGATCCCTCCTCCTGAAATCTAGCAGTAACAACACATTCTACAATGAAATAAATGTTATTATTGTCAAAGAACTTTAACCGTCTAAATCTGCCTTTAAGAAGGCCAAATGCATTCTCCACAACCATACATGTAGAAGATATTTTATAATTAAACTGTTTCTAATCTTCAGTCAGATGTCCATTATCTTTAAATGGTGTCACTAACCATAAAAGATTTGGATAAGCTGCATCCCCAATTAAATAATAGTTGCCCAAGTTGATTTAATTCATGTAAACTTTCTCTTAAAGTTTAGATTTTTTTAATAATCGGGCATCATGCATAGAACCAGCTTCTCCACAAAAAATATCAATAAAACGCTAGTGATGATCAACTACTCCTTGTAATAATATTGAGTGATAACCCTTTCTGTTATAGTATGCCTCTTGATCCGCTTGAGGTTTCTTAATCTTAATATGGGTACCATCTATTGCTCCCAAAATCCCATTGATTTTTTGTTTTCTATAAAATCCATTGCTGCATGAAATATAAACAACTGTTTTTTAAAACAGCACAGTTCATTTATGGATCAGATCAGTTTAAGTGTAGTTACATTTTGGTTCAGATAAGAATATTGTTGAAAAAAATACGACTATTGAGTGCTTCAAAACATGGTAACACGTGGCGGGGTCACATTGTTCAAAGCTGTGGGGCGAACTTGATCACCACTTTAATGATCAAAGTGACCACTTCGTCCGCATTATCAAGTTTTCCTATCATTATAAACTAATTTTGACAATGTTTTTTTTTTGTACAGATGGTACGGAATTATAAGAAGAAACCTGGATCTCATAACTACAAGAACTACACCGAAGGCCAACTGGAAGAAGCTCTTGAGAAGATTGCAGATGAAGAATTAAGGGTGAGGGCTGCACCCGTGAATACAACATTCTGTTGGTACATTAAACAATAAATTTCATGGTCGACATATTCGTAAAGCTGGTGGACAGTCCGCAATGAGTACTGAAGAAGAAATCACTCTCATAAATGCTGCTGCCAAATGCGCGGACTGGGGATTTCCTCTGAACGTACTCGACTTGAGAATGTTTGCAAAAGCGTATTTGGACAGGCGTGGTCGCATAGTACCCTAATTTACTAACAACATTCCAGGAAACGATTGGGTATTGTCCCTTCTCGCCACTCACAAAACACAAGTTAGTCAAAGGTTAGCCAGTAACATCAATAAATGCCGCGCATCAGTATCCAGAGAAACCCTTGAAACATATTTTGTAAATTTAGAACAAATGTTGGAAGGCATAAATGCTAAAAATATTTTTAACTATGACGAGACCAACGTCGGGGATGATCCTGGAATGGCTAGTGCTAGACGTCTAGAAGGAAGAAAAGTGTTAATAGCTGACAACTTGGCGTTACATTTAAATGATTCTGTCATTCGTCAGTGCGAGGAAAATAATATTTCACTTGTTTGTCTAGTGCCACATTCAACACACATCTGCCAGCCACTAGATGCGGTCTTCTTTAAACCAATGAAGGTGGCTAGGCGCGCAGTCCTTATAGATTACAAACTTAGAAACCAAAGTTCATCTGATACCGGTATCCTAAAAGAGGTTTTCCCGTCATTTGTATCACGGGCTCTAAAAAAATGAACCCAGTGGCAAGCCAAACCTCCTATAAACCAGGAGACCAATAAGAATCAGCAGTAAAACAAAATCTAATAAATGGGTTTTGCGCAACAGGTATATACCCATTCAACCCCAGCAAAGTCCTCAACAAAATTAGGAATTGTTAAAAGAACATCGTTTGGACAAAAAACTGAAACGATGCAACGAAAAAAGAAAAGGATTCATGTTGAGCCAGGAAAAAGTATCACTACTGCAGATAGCAGCAGCTCAGACAAAGACACCCAAGAAACTGCGGACACAACCAGTACTTCTTCTGAAGACGATGTTCTTACTCCACCGATGGATATAGAAGAAGTAGAATATTTAGCACCAGAGTCAAAACTGCTAGTTCCAGGACGTTTTTTCCTTGTTAATTTTATAGGCGGGAAAATAAATTTACAGACCTATAAATATGTATGTAAAATTCAGGTGCAGTTTTCAGAAAATGAATATACAGTTGTTGGCCTGAAATCTATCAGCGAAGAGAAAACAACTTTTAGGTTTGTGTCAAACGATGTATCCACTGTGCCACTGTCAGATATTTGTGCTGTGTTACCATTGTCAGTTGCCGGCACCAGTGATGAAAATACCGTATGTTTCTACAAAAAGGTTGATGTGTTCGAATTTTCTAAGCGAGTTTAAATATACCTACCTACTTGTTTTATTATCAGTTTTTAATTTAAGTTGCAATATTGAAGCTTTTTTTATTACCTATGACTTGTATTTGTATTTACTATTTTATTGAATTTCATTGTAACAGGCAGAAATATGCATTCATTTTTAGAAATAAACATGTAGAAACACTAGGTTGAACTCTAAATTAGATACTCTGTACACAGTGTCGGACTGGCCCACCGTGCAACCGGGCAAATGCCCGGTAGGCCAATCCAGTTTGGAGGCCAAAATGTCCACACAATATTTTTTCGAAAATACCTATAAACACAAATGTTTTTACAAAATTCAAAAAATTTTCAAACTTTGTGTCAAAGTATTGTCCCAGTTTTGTTTGTGCATGCATCATGCATCTATTATTTCTTAGTAGTCGTGGAATGAACATGATTGTATGTGTGGGGTTTCCGCAGCTGGTTTATCTATGCTGCCATCTAGACAAAGCTTGAATTTCGACGAAATCATTGACAAGTTCGCAAATAGATCAGTCTCTTTAAAATCAAAACTATTGATCTGATTTATACTGTGAAGTATAATTATTATAATGGAATAGAGTGTAAAAGTTATTATAAGGCCAAAGCTTGTAATCATAATTATCTATATTTTTCATTATAATTGTTCCAAACTCAAAGTTTATAAATCATCATAGATAAAGAATATTTTTTCGTTATTTGTATATTTTTTCCACTACTAGGTAGCATTAAACGATATCATTATTTACTTTGTTTTCGAGCCAAGAAGATGACTTTATTTCCTAGTGGTTAATAATATTTCATTATTATCCACTGGTTAATAATGAAAACACATTATTAACTACTGGTTAGTAATGATTTTATTTGTTATTAATGTAAAAGCAATTAATAATAAAAGGAATAAAACTGCTAGTAGTGGAAAAAATGATATACAGGTTGATTTTTAAGTTGATTCTTTCCGTTTACCAGGAAATAAAGGTAAAAAAATAAGCATTTTTTCATTTACCACTTTTCTGAAATATTAAAACTAACGGAGGTACATGGTGTTAAAAGTTTCAAATTAAAAACTAAACTTTGGCGCAAAGGCTGCTGGACAATTTTATTATTGTTTATCTCTGTTGTCAAGCAATGACCTGCCAATTAGTTTTCCATTATAATTTTATTAATGTTATTACTACAATAATGGTTCATGTTTGTCAAAATAATGAATTAGTAAATATGCTTATTATTTACTGGGAGTGTCGTCAAAATGCCGCTGCCGCATCGCTCTTATACGCTGAACGTATGTGTAGAAGCGAATGGTGATCATTTTGAACATATCGTTTAAGTTAGATGAAGTTTAGTTTAATTTTTGTTAATAATTTTAGTTCTTAATTTGAAACTTTAACAACCTGAACCTCCATTAGGTTTGATATTTCGCAAAAGTGATAAATGAAAACAATTCTTATTTTTTTAGCTTTATGTTCTGGTAAACGGAAAGAATCAACTTAAAAATCACCCTGTATAAACCACTGTAGAGAAGACTTATCAGCATCGCAACTTATTTCTGCTCGACTGAGAAAAATTTCTTCTCTACCTTGGTCTATAATATACTATGTATTTCCATTGCTCATCGTTTTCTTTATCGTAGTTATTGATTTTGTTGTACTTTCACCTGCCATTACTGTACTGTGCCATTACTGGTAAGAAGGGTGCGTTTTCGGTCTTCGAGGTCCCTACAGCTCCCGGCAGGGCTTTGCCCCCCGGACACCCTTTTAGCTGGGGGCTGTGCGCCCCCCCCCCTTTTCTCTTATTTTTACATGTGGAGGCCACATGCATCCTTTGCCCGGTAGGCCAAATTTTGCCAGTCCGACGCTGTCTATAAGGAAAAAACTGAAATAATTCCAAAGAGGTTTCTAAGATTTATCGCCCACAAGTACAATACTAATCATACCACATTTAAGTATAATTTCTTTCTGGATTTTTGTAACATCGAGCGATGGGATAGTAGAAGAAGTTATTATGACCTATACATTCTTTACAAAGCCATCAATGGGATTTTGGATTGCAGCGATGTTCTTGGAATGTTCAATTTATATATATATCTGTGAACTATTATATACTATTTTACATTTCAGTATATACTTCCAATTATACTTACAATTAGCTGATTAATAGGATGAAATGAATGGGAAACACGTGAGAAATTGACTTCTTTAATTTAACGTTAACATCTTTTAAAGCTAATCTAAAAGGCTCTCTAAATCAGTATGGTGATCAATAACTAATAGTGCTGGTAACATTAGCTAACATGAAATTAATATTATTGTTTGGGACTTTTATACTGGATAGTCAACGTAGATGTAACAATATGAAAGTGTAATAGTCACTATTATTTTAGTATTTAGTAATTATTATATCGTATATGTATTACAATGAATAGGGGCCTCTAAGGTCTACGTGAAAATAAAAATATGCAATGAACGGCCCTCTTACCCGCTGTATGATGACAATATTTAATTCACCTGTTAATCAATTATCGCTTTTTACTGAATTACTGCTGTTTAAAATGAGATGTAATATTTACTGCCTAAATAAATGGTTGTATGCCCTTTATAATATTTTATTTAACTGCAAATTCAATGCACTAACTCATTGGTAAAACATGAACTCGCTCAGTTGGGATCAGAATTGTACTATATTTTCAAGTTTGATCTGAATTTAACTATCTCAATTCAAAGTCGGTAGTTCAAATGTGGGGTTCTTAGTAGGTAGGTCAAATAATTGTCCAACTGACCGATGACACAAATTTGTTGATGGTGCAAACTGCGTATCTGAACGTTTTAAAACTCGTGGAAATATTGTGAAAAATGCAACACGTAAGTCATTTAAATTTTTCCCGCTTGGCAACTAAACTCGTTTTTGTTTTACGATGACGTCAAGACTGCTCCTTCATTGTTTAGGAGCGGAAACGACGCTACTTCTAGCAATTGTTTTATGGACGCTTGGCTTCTCACTGGATTTGCAAATTTTGGTAACGCCACTCGATTTTTCGATTTTTATAACGTCGTTGGAGCCCTGGGTACGGGCTAAACTTATTCGCCAAGGTTTGTTCTCGCGTTATATTGCTTTTACCGTTTCTGCTGCATAAATTTCAGGCACCCATTTATAAACTACGGCTCGCTTTGCAACGTAGATGATTGCAGACTCTGCCGACGTCTTGGAGTACAGGCCTCTGGCTCGGTATGCTTTCTTTTACCGGGAACAAAGCTGGAAAATTACAGTTGAAACGGCTGCCGATGGCCACGGAATGGGATCGTAGAATTTCCAAATTTACTTGTGGTGTAAAGCTTCATAAACACTTTCATATGAACACTGACACATAGGCAATCAAATGCAATCGTTTTTACTTGTTAATATGCTCGTTTATTATTAGAAATTCTTAATTGAAAGTGGAGCAAATTTCTTATAAACTATAACTACAAACAAGACAAATCAATTTCAATTGTTCTTCTTTTTTAAACAACTAGCATCAGGTTACTAAGTTACAGAAATAAGTTTTGATACGAAAAGGTTACAAAAGGAATAAAGTTTGATACATAAAATTAAAATTAACATTTCTTAAATCTAAATTATTGTCTTTACCCTTATAATTAAAATTGCACACACAAACGTTATTTTAAAAGTCACCGTTCTGCTCTGTTTCACTTTGTTTTTTAAATACACTAATTATTGAGCTCCGCACTTCCATGTCTCTCGCCACAATCTGTTGCCGCTATACAATTGCTCTCTTGCAAAATCTTTCTATTCTGCTTTATATCGGTTTATTTTTCTGCTATGCTCACCATCTTATGCTTTGACTTAATAAACTTACGCTCTGTTAATATTGCAGCCAATAAACCGTTTGTGTTAAATAACTCTTAACAAACCTTTATTTTAAATTATTAACTCACGAGCCAATTCAAAACCCCCTGAACATGCCTTGTCTTAGCTTGCCTTTCTCTACTAATTATTGGTTCTCGCATTTCATTATCAATTCATTTACTATTTTACTCTTGTTTAATATTGCAGTTATTTAAAATACCTCAACTCTGTGCTTATTTGTATCAGTCGATTATCCTGCACTGCAGCCAGAGCCAAGTCATAGGCTTAATACCACTTCAGTATATTGTATCCTTACATCCAAATGGGTAAATAAGGAACTTGATTATACTATAAGTCTGTTTGATTTTAGCTGTCACAGCTATTGTTAGAGATATGACAAAATGTTATAGAAGAAAAGTTGTTCTACATTCAAATTTATATTATCTGCCATAGCCAAAAAACAAATGAGCATCAAATGTGTTAGATGTAGCAAACACATTAAAAATTTCAAATGGAACGTACCCAGTTTTATTAAATATTCTATAACTGTAAAAAAATCTTTTTGCAATGATATATCACATGTTATAGTTATCGAATCAATTAAAAACGATAATTAAGTAACAAATGCACGCTTAGGAAAATTCAAGACATCGCTTTGAGAAGGTAGGCGGTGGAAACAATTGCTGTAGCTTAGTGTCATACTAACTGAGTAAATTCCTACGTATTGTTATTTTCATCTTAAGTAGCACGACATGGATGATAATTAATGATTTATGTTTTTAATTGATTAGATAACTATGACATGTGATATATCGTTGTAAAGAGAATTTTTTACAGTTTAGAATATGTAATAAAATTGGATATGTTTCATTTAAAATTTTTAATGTATTTGCTACATCTAACACATTTGATGCTTATTTGTTTTTTTGGCTATGGCGAATAATACAAAATTAAATGTAGAACAACTTTTCTTCTATAACATTTTGTAGTATCTCTAACAATAGCCGAGATATTTGCCGTGACAGCTAAAATCAAGCAGACTGTATATTTATATTGTCAGTGTATTCTTTTTGTGAAAATGGTGCTCCGTAACTAATAAATATTTCCCAGTTGGAAAGTTTCGGGGTGGGCATCCTGGTCTCTCCACGTTTGCTTACTTTATACAGTGTGTCCAAGATAAGGAGGGCCAGTATGGGGATCTCGTTAATTGTAGGAGATACAAATTTGGTTAAATGGGAAGAAGGTGGTGCAATTAAAGGACTAACAAAATTACGCCTAGAAATCCTTGATATGATTTTTCGTTTTTAAATTGTCTAAAAAAGCGCATATTTGGATTTTCTATTTTATTTTTTTCTGGCGTTAATATTAAAGTTAGAGCGAAACTGATTAAACTTCTTTATAGCAACTTCTAGTGGAATTAATGACGACGTTATTAATTTTTTATCCGACGTTTTGTCTTCGAGAAACCATCATCAACTTAATTTTTTAAATACGGTCCTAATTTTCTGATGCCAAATTTGTGAAGCCCTTCTTATTCTGAAACTAACAATGTACCACACATTATGGTTTAATTACGTTTCGAGCCTTTTTTGACTATCATCAAGAAATTTTTGGATACGGACCTGTGTCCCAGAGCATTTCATAGTTCTCTCAGGGTTTGTAATTTAAAGAAAGAGGTTATGAGCCTCACTGAATGTTTTTTATTTCTAATTTTAATTATTGTTTATATGAAAGAAAAATAATCAATAAATTGATTACTGGCTATTGAAAATTATTTGTATTCCAAGACCAAACGTGATTATTAAGGATTAAAAACATCCAGTGTGGCTCATTATTTCTTTTTTAAATTAAAAAAGCTAAAACAACGTATGAAATGCTGTAAGACACAGGTCTGTATTCAAAAATTTCTTGATGATGGTCTCCAAAGATTTGAAACGTAATGAAACCATAATGTGTGGAACATTGTTGAATTGAGAATAAAAAGGGCTTCCCATATTTGGCATCAGAAAATCAAGACCGTATTTAAAAAAATGAAGTTGATGATGGTTCCTCAAAGACCAAACGTTGGATAAAAAATTTGATAACTTAAACTTTCAGATCATAAAAAGTTGGTGTAAAGAAGTTTTGTCAGTTTCGCCCTAACTTTAATATTAACGCGAGAAAAAAAATAAAATGGAAAATCCAAAAATTAGTTTTTTTTGAGATGATTCAAAAACGAAATGTCATATCAACGGTTTCTAGGAGTCATTTTGTTAGTCCTTTAATTGCGCAACTTTCTTACCAGTTAACCAAATTTGTATCTCTTACAATTACCAAGATCCTCATACTGACCCTCCTTTTCTTGGACACACTGTAAACGCACTGGTATTCTGGTTCTCGTTACTATTTGAAATATATAAAATGTTACGATCATATACAAACGTGACTGATTCATCAGTAATATTTGGACATTAAACTATTTTGAACACTTTAAAGTAATAAAATAAATTACTGTTTTTATGTCTTCGAGAATTTCAAAATAGTATTATTGTCAAATGTCCATATATTACTTCCCTCGTCTAAAAGACCAAGGTAGTATTGCAATTGTGAAAAAATTACTATCCAGAATGTTTTTAAGTCTTTACGTTTCAGGGTCCCTAAATGAGAACCAACATCTTTTCTCAATGCTGTTAGTGTAACTTCAGTGGACTGTATGGAATAATACACTAATTTGACGATAAAAGGCCGTTTATTTAGTGTAATATAAAATGAAATTTTAACCCCTTACTGCAAACGTGATGCGCGGTTCACAGCTGTCGGAAATCTGAGTCAGACGGGCTGACGCCAATACATAGAAAGGAGGGGGCATAAACAATGTACAGGGTGGTACAAACATTTCTCAACATGCCGCCGGCCTTGAAAGTATAACTTTCAATAAGAAACAATATTTACATATTTGTATGATAAAACAAGAAATCTAATTTAATGCTAACAGTCTCTAGCCGCACAAACCCACAAAAAAGGCCCTTCACTTCACTTTCACTTACATCGCGGTGTTCCCCATGGGAAGGGGGCAAAGCTTAGCAAAGGAAAGACGTATGATGCCGTTGGACGTACGGACGGAGGCCACTCTGTTGAATCCATCTTTTCGAGGGTAGAGTTGAACGATGCGTCCTAATCTCCATTAAAGGGGAGATGCGTTGTCCTCTTTAACCAATACCAAGGACCCCTCAACTAGATCGGAATGGTGCGAATTCCATTTTGAACGTTGCTGGAGGTCTGACAAATACTCCTTACTCCAACGTGACCACATATGCTGCTGGAGCTTTTGAATTCTTTGGTACGTTGACAATCGTGAATCGGGGACCTCTTGTACATCGGGATTTGGAGCTGATACCAGAGGTCGACCAACCAAGAAGTGAGCAGGCGTTAGCGGCTCTAGGTCGTTGGGGTCTGACGATAGAGGGGATAACGGACGGGAATTGAGGATTGCTTCAATTTGTATTAGCAAGGTGCAAAGCTCTTCATAAGTAAGAAGAGAATTACCTGTTACACGTTTTAAATGGTGTTTAGAGGACTTTATGCCTGCCTCCCACAGTCCACCAAAGTGTGGGCTGTGCGCGGTAATAAAGTGCCAGCTGATTCCCTAACTAATCGCGTATTGAGCAATAGTAACATTTTGTTCTTTAAGAAGCATGCCTAATTGGAGAATCTCGGAATTAGCTCCTACAAAATTTGTCCCATTGTCCGAGTAAATATGGGCAGGTTTCCCTCTTCGGCCTATAAATCGCCTAAAAGCAAGTATGAAACACGCTGTTGTGAGGTCAGTGACCAGTTCTAGGTGCACTGCCTTTGTGGAGAAACATATGAAAAGGCATAAATACGCCTTGTTGGTTTTACAACCGCGACCCTTTCGGTCTTTGACCGTTATGGGGCCTGCATAGTCGACTCCGGTTACATAGAAAGAGGGTGACGGTTCAGTTCGTGACACAGGAAAGTTGCCCATAATCGGCTCAGTGAGTTTAGGTGAGAATCGGTAACACCTTAAGCATTGGTGTACAACTTGTTTAATGAGATTCCTGGCTGAAACAATCCAGAAGCTTTCCTTTAGGATCGAGAGCAATAGCTGGGATCCAGCGTGGAACAATCGAATGTGCTCCCGAGAAACAAAGAGTTTAGCAAGATGGTGCTTTCCTGAAACTACCATCGGGACTTTTTTATTAAATGAAAACTGGGAATTTCTGAGTCTACCTCCGACTCGAATGATTCCGTTCGAGTCCAAAATTGGGTTTAACCTTTTTAATGAACTGCAATTCTTCACAGATTCGGACCTACTAAGCTGCTTGAGCTCTTCAGGAAAGGACTCGGTTTGAGAAATCTTGACTAAAGATAAGAGACCTTGGGGATGAAGCAGCTGCTTCGAAACCGTAGGCAATAGGCTACTATTCTTTGTAATCTAATAAGATTAGAAAATGTGGTAAATGGAAGTTGAAGTGTAGAAACCGCCGATGACAGGCACTGTGGTTTCTGTTTTAGGTCTGGTAGGTTTGGATTTGAGGAGTTTGAAATTGGCCATGAATCCTCATCTTTGAGAAGAAAGGTGGGGCCATTCCACCAAATGCTAGACTCTTTTAACTGTCGTGAGGAAACACCCCTGGAAAGCAGATCAGCTGGGTTAGACTTGGTGGGAACGTGCCTCCGTGTAGCATGAGATGTGAGTTGTTGAACATCGGCAACTCTGTTGCAAACAAAGGTTTTCAGAAGGTTGGGGCTTGTCTTCAACCACCCTATAACGATAGTAGAATCTGCCCACAGAATACAACAACTTATGGTTAGATTTAATGCCTTCAGAAGTAGGTCTGAAAGTTTGGCAAGAAGAACGGCTCCGCAGAGCTTAAGTTTTGGAATTGTGATGGGTTTCAGTGGTGCTACTTTGGATTTCGCACAAAGAAGTGATACGTGAATTTGATTGATATGGTTCTTTGAGCGCAAGTAGATGCATGCACCGCGTGCATGATTAGAGGCATCGCAGAAGCCATTTTCAAGAACACCTGTGTGAATATCAGCTTGGTGAATATCACTGAGGACTGCTGGGTCGTTAGAGATCTACTTGCGCAGTTTAAAACAACCTGACCTAAGGACATTGAGAAGACTTGAACAAATGTGACGTGCTTTATTTAAGGTGTCAGCACCTGTAAGCAGGCAGTCAACGTAGAAATCTTCCTTTATTATTTTGGCGTTTCGGGTAATGAATCTTCACATTCAATGCCTAGTTGGGTTAAACAACGAATTGAAAGGAAACTGGCTGAGGCAGTTCCATATGTGACACTATTCAGATTGTAAGTTTGAAGAGATTTTGTGGGACTAGATCGCCACAGGATGCGCTGGAGATTGCGCTGGCTCGGTTCTACTTGCACCTGCCTGTACATTTTTTCGATGTCTGCGGATATTGCATAGAAATGCTTCCGAAATCTAACAAGGATCGAAAATAGATCTTGTTGTATGGTCGGGCCAACCATCTGTATACTATTCAATGAATGCCCTGTAGAAGTAACCGCAGAACCATTAAAGACTACTGTGAGCTTAGTAGTAAGGCTCTCCTCTTTGAGTACTCCGTGGTGGGGAAGATAATATGAAATTTTTGAAGAAGTGGGATTGGCTAGGGACATTTGGCCAAAGTCTTCGTACTCCTTCATGAAGGCGATGTATCTTTCTGAGAGAACTGGGTTTGACTGTAGTTTCTTCTCAAGCGATTGAAATCGTTTACGAGCTGTTTGAAATGAATCACCCAATACAGTCGCAGGGCTCTCGAAGTAGATTGAAACTATAAATCTACCCTCGGCGTCCCGACGGGTATTTTGAACGAAATGAGCCTCGCAGGCGTTTTCCTCCTTTGAGAAAACTTTCTCGATTGGGTAGTGCTCGAGTTCCCAAAATCTCGTAAGTGAATCTGGGGTGTCTTCGAGACAACTAACATTGCAATGGCTTTGGCTTTGGCTTACCAAGCTGGTGCTGGTTGGACAGGAAATTACCCATCCAAAACGTGTCTTTTGGAAGATTGGAAGATTTGGGTCTAAAGAGATTTGCCTTATACACAAGAGCTTCCAGAAGACTGGAGCACCTAACAAAATGTCAATTTCGCCAGGTACATTAAAGGAAGGGTCAGACAATTTGATGTTGTCTGGGATTCTGTACTTGGTGCGATCAACGCGAAAACCGGGTATGACGCTGCTAATCTGGTCTATAACAAGACATGAGACTGCTATAGTGAATTGTGTGTGATGTGCTAACAGCTCGACATCACATCTCAAACGAACGTGGGAAGTGACTTTACTTAACCCTGAAACAATAACATTTGCATCATTGACTCGCAGATTTAGCCTTTTAGACAGACCTGAAGCAATAAAGTTAGACTCAGACCCTGAATCCAACAGGATTCGAACAGAGTGTGGAGTTCCGGCAGAATCAAGGATCTGCGCAGAAGCAATGGGTAGCAGCGTTTGAACTTCGTTGGAACAAAATGCTGAAGTGATCTTGCTTGGTTTAACAGGAATTTCTGCGTCGTTTGCAGGTCCTGGTTGTACCGAAGCTACTGTAAGCGGGTCCTCATGCAAGAGAGTATGATGCCTTCCCTTACATTTCCTACACGTGTATTGGGAAGTACATTTATATGAAAAGTGACCCTTGGATAGGCAATTCAGGCACACCTTGAGCTCTTTTGCCTTATGCAGTCTATTATGTGCAGTAAGTTTTTGAAAATCATCACATTTTGCTAGAGAATGGAATTTGTTACAAAATAAACATGTGGGATTACTCGAAACAAAGGACTTTGAATGTGCCTTGGATTTTTCAGGAACAGATTTTTCCTGCTTGGCTTCTAGGGTTTCTAGAACATCCGCAGTGTCTTTGAGAAAATCTTTGAACTCCTCAACAGTAGGCAGCTCTGTATTGGAACTTCTTTTCAAGGACTCCCACTCGCGGGGTGTTTTGGAATCAAGTTTCTTTGAAATTATGAAAATTATAAATGTTTCTAACAGAGCTTGGTCTGAGGCTAAGGATTTTAGCGCAGTGATATGCTTGAAAAATGTGTCATTTACCTTTCTTAACTTTTGAGCCGATTCCTTGGGTAATGGCTCGAGATCGAATATAGTTTTCAAATGATTATAAACTAGCATTCTAGGGTTATTATACCTAGCACAAATACTACCCCAAGCTACTAGTTGGCAGCAGTAAATTCTAAAGATTTGATTATTTCTGACGCTTGACCACTAAGGCTGGTCTTTAAGTAGTGCAACTTTTGAATATCAGTAATCGACTTATTATCGTGTATAAGATTATTAAAGATTTCTCTGAATTCAAGCCAATCTGAAATATCGCCATTATACTTTGGCAGATTTATGGTAGGGAGTTTTATAAATGGGGTGCTAGAATTTGCAGAAGCTACGCTAGAACCGTTAGAATGCAAACTACCCTCGCGCGGAAATGAATTACTTCGATATTTGTTTATTAAAACGTTTGCATCAGCAATTGCACTAAAGTAGGAATCCTCAAACGCTTGACGGTATTCATCAGCGTCTGGGGTAGCCTCCCCATCTGGTGTATTGCTAGCTTGCTCTATTTTGTTTTGAATTTCTTCGAATTCCGGCAACAGACCGTTGGCTACCTTTAGCATTGCTTCTAATTCTTCAACTTGCATTGCAGTAATATTCTCGTCAATATCTAGTAACTTGCTAACAAAATTACGAAATAACGTTAATTTACCCTCGGGAATGAATTAATGCCTCCATTGTACCACATATCGTATAGCAATAAAATATTGTATTTAATTACGAGCGAAATATACTCGTAGAACCTCTGTTTAATTTTGCTAATATTTGCGGTGAGAAAATCTAGACTGACAATTTGTTAATTATTAAATTATTGAGAATAATTACAAGCATATATTATGCGAATAAAGCTTTGCTCAAATGCTAAATACAGTTAAGCGGTGAACAACAAAGGAAATTGTAAAAATGGAACTCACATTAAAATATGCAGGTGGCCGTCTCGGAGTGCACGTGGCTCGCTTGTTGCAGTTTGCTTGATTCACGCGAGAACCGGTCTCGCGGTGTCTCGGTGCACTTGCACTTGATGTAGCGCTGTGATGCGTGTTGCCTTCCTTGTCGCACTCACAGGGAATGAAATTGAATATCGGAACGATTTATAACTTTGCACTATTCTGTTCGCATGGAACGAAATCCGAAATCCGGCTCGAAGGACCAAATGTAACTTCAGTGGACTGTATGGAATAATACACTAATTTGACGCAAAAAGGCCGTTTATTTAGTATAATATAAAATGAAATTTGGACCCCTTACTGCAAACGTGATGGGCGGTTCACAGCTGTCGCAAATCTGAGTCAGACGGGCTGACGCCAATACATAGAAAGGAGGGGGCATAAACAATGTACAGGGTGGTACAAAAATTTCTCAACAGTTTGTTTGTTGGAGGTATAGCTCAAAAACTACTTTTTGAATATAGACGATATTTTGTGTGTCTACCTGGCACGAAATCGAATGTACTTCCTGTATACAGGGTGAGCCCTTTAAAAAAATAAAATGTTGTTTACCTCTCTCCCAGCGTGGTCTAGTTTGCGAATGGGACCTGTCTAAAAGCGTGAGAGCAAGTATGGGAGCCCAAGTTCGAATGCCAGGGAGTGCAATTTTTGTTATTTGCGCACTGATGTATTTCAAGCAAGAGAAGTTCCGTGTAAGCCCGTTTATAGATTTTTGTTATATTTTTGATGTTATGTGATCTTAAGCCACTTAACAAATATATGCTTTAAACTTAGTTGCTTAATTAGTTTGAAAAATGGAGCACTTATTCGGACGTGGATGAAGATTAGAAGGCATGTTTTATAGATAGCTGTGTTCTGAAACAGATTTTGAATGGTATTTGTAGATATCACAAAACTTGATTGTGCTTCTTGGTTGTTAGGCCAGGTAAAATATTTGTTAGGCATTAATTGTCATACGATGTCGTTGTATACATTTCTAACTGACCAGCCGGCCGTCGTAAACACTTAATGTAGTTATAGAAATTTAAAATTCTTTGGTTTCATATTTAACTCTTTTGAATACTTGCAGTACCTTCCAAAATATGCTTACAGCATAATACCGACAGCTGGTCTTCGCAACGGCATATTTCAAAACAAGAAATTCCTTGTGTGTAGGTGTATAAATCAATGGTAAAAATCTGTAAAATCCGCTGTGAGTACGGTGTGCGTCGGTTGCCACATGTTTCTGTTCGCACTGAGTGTGGTGCGCAACGATTGCTACATCTTTTCGTTCCTTTTACCAGGGCCGTAGCTACAGACTTGGGGGCCCTGGGGCAACAAATAATTATGGGGCCCCCATGTTATCTTCCCCTTTACCTCTACATCACTTTCATTTAGTAAGACTTTTTTAATAGGGTTACTATTTGGTGTTTTTTCTGTTAAGATAGAAGAATGGGCATTTAAAACAGACAAAACACGTATTTACTTCACATTGAGTTTAATATAAAACTGTATTTAACGTTTCAACAGGCTAAGTTTAGTTCAATTTCGTAAAAAACTTCCTCCGTCTTCGGGGGCCCCTATGTTCGGGGGCCCCGGGGCACTGCGCCGGTTGCCCCGGTGGTAGCTACGGCCCTGCCTTTTACGATGTTTACCCTGTATCTGTTGGGTCCTATTTTCGTCAAAGATGAAAACCTGAGAGTTATGTGCAAAATACTTCTTTTCTGTATTCCTGAGCTAAAGCAAAATTAAACAAGTGCTCACCCTGTATATATTTAACCGAAAGTATATTGGGTTTTGAGCCAGGTAGACATCTAATCTGCATGCAAAATAGCATCTTTCTCCGACAAATAATTTTTGAGCTATATCCCCAACAGACAGTCGGAATTGAGAAAACATGGTAGTTAACAGATACTAGTTAAGCAATATTTCACCACGTTTGTTTAATATTTTACCCTTGCACTTCTGGGCGGCCAATTAACGCTTCCCGCTTAGACATCACTGTTTCTGAGAATATAGTCCGGAAGGTTTCCATGGAAAGGTTTGCTCTAAGACATGTGGCACATTGTTCACCGGTGAACCGATGCATTGCAACTAAATGTCCGAGGCCTTTAACAAGTGGCGTAACAAGACGGTTTGGCGCCGGTGTGCAAGAATAAATGATAGCCGCTGTAGACAAGAAGTTTCAGAAAAAAGAGGGAAGAGGGGGGGGGGGTAATTTTTGGTCATGCAACACTTTCAATTGAAAAGAAAATTAATAAGCTCTTTTCATAACATGAAAGGTTACTTACTGCAAAATAAAACACATTTAGATGTTTGAATATTTTATTAAATATAACATAATAATAATAATAATAACAATAATCCCATTATTCCCTATTGGGACATAGGGTATATTCGCACCAGTTGTCATTTTCCTTTGCTATTTGGCTCAGTTGTGCTATAGTCTTTTCTGTCTCTTGTTTTACAGTTCTCCTCCACGGTTTTCGCGAGCGTCCTCTGTTTCTGAATCCCTATCTGGGTCCCAATCAAAACTTCTCTGCAAATTTTAGTTTCATTTTTTCGCAAAGTATGCCCTAACCATCCATATTTTCTTCTCCTAATTTCTATATTAATGTCCACCTGATTTGTTCGGTCCCAAATATCTTTGTACTAAATAATGACTTGCCAACAAACACCTATTTACTTACACCTGCAATTCCTGCTTTACCAGTTCTGTAACCGTCCACGTTTCCGACCCATAAAGTAGAACAGGTTTTACCATTAAATCAAACACTCGCAAAATATAACATGAAACATAAAAATACATATGAAAATACAAAAACAAAAACCACGTAAAAGGAATACAAATTTAAATAATTCACAAGAAAAATAAAACTTATAGATATATAAATATGTAGGTATAGCACTTTAATTCAACGCTCTTTTGCGAGACTTTGCTAAAGCTAACTTATCTATCAGTGAATTAAAACCAAGAGTACTGGCTCTTACTTTCTTAATACTCAGTAATGCAAACCTCTGTAGGCGTATTCGGCTCATCTTATCGTACTTAGCAAAAAGTTTTTAATAATTTTTAATTTAGAAAAAGATCTCTCAGTGGAGGCTGTAGTGACGCGATGAAAAAAAATATGTCATAAGCTGTATACAAATCTGGAAAGCTAGCCAATGATGTGTGATTAGACAGAGATTTTTCTCCCACTTCCTTCACTGATAATCAAGATTTAATACTAGTTGTGTACGAAGATCGAAATTGTACAATTTGCTTTAGTAAGCCGTCATCGAGATCAGTTCCATACGTAGTTTGAAGTAATTTGGCACTCTCTATGATCTCTGTATCTGAGGCAATCGCCAGAAATTTGCGGTTTAAAACTTTGAATTTATAGTATGTTACTATGCACTATGAAATCTAAGAATCACAAACACACACTAGAGCTGGAACTTTTAATCTACTCAAGAGGAGAAAAGATTGCGCACTCAAAAGAGCCCAGTGGCGCTCACGTATCATAGTCTGTTGCCGTTTTGAACCACTATTCTAGGAAAACTTTTATTTTCACTAAAAACTCCGTTACCGCGGCGCCTATATAGATTCGGCGCCGAGGTTCTTCGCACCCCCTGCACATATGATAGTTACGCCACTGCCTTTAACCACTATGTGTGTTGGCGCGCCTGTACCCACTACTTTTCGAGATATTCACGAATAAATGAAGAAAACATTTCGGAGCACCCTGTATATAAAAGGCATTCAATATAAAAATAATGTCTGCTATAAGAGTGGGAAAACAGGAATGGTATAACTATTTTGCAATCATATTAAAATTAGTAAATAAAAGAATACGTGTAGTCTCAAATTTATTTAACAGTTTTCAGTGTCATATTTTTCAATTTAGTAATTGATTTCGTGGACGGCATGCTGGTATTCGATTTCAGGCATTTCTTCTAATCTTACGTCGGGAAGGCTTTCTAGATAAGCCTTAAGTTCATCCTGCTTAACTGTTGCAATTTTCATTGGTTTCATTTTTACAATGATGCATTTCAGCTTAAACTCCTTCTTCTTTACTCGTGGCACTTTCAGCGATAATGTGGGACACAGATAGAACACTTTTTTCTTTGGTACAAAGTCCCCTTCGATGGCGATACATGCTCGAGCTGGTGAATTATTACTTGGATAGCATTCGTCTATCTTTAGTGTCTTTCTTGGGTCTGAAAAACGGTAAATGGGAAGTGTGCATGTACTTAGGAAAAGTCAATAAATAAGAAAACTTTAGTAATGCAGTCAAATTTTACCTTATAGATCAAGTAGTAGATATGATGTTTCTAAAACATGTCATATACGTTATAGGTTATAAGGCTATGCACTTTTAAATAATTTTTGACTTCAATACTGTATCATTGTGGTAACAATTTAATTCATAACTCAGCAAAATCAATGATGATTCTCGAATTGGAATTTTAAATATAAGGCGTAATGTAGGACAACACATTTGAATTTGACATTAAACAACCAGTTAAAATTTCATTAAAATATCTTTTGCTGTTTTAAAAATCTTTGCATGCATGATTAGAAAAATTGCTGGAGAGGTTTGGGGTGAATAAAGTATCTTCACTGAATTGTGAAGCAGCATTCAGTAAAAATATTTTTCAATATAGATGTATATTGTTTAAAATTTAACTTAATGAAAATTAACTAATCAATATGAATTACTTTGTATTCGAAAGAAAAAGTGATACACAACGCGAATAATTTAAAACTTAAATAACGTTAAAAAATTATAACTCTTGAGATTTGTATAATTGAGATTACATTAGTTATATTTGGTTATTGTTTACCTAGAGAATGAGATGCTACCGCACTAATGATTACCAAACTCAGGACTAGGGTGATCTTCATTTTGAAGAGTGTCACATGTTATTCAAGTTTTCGTCTTTTTAAACACCTTTTTGCATAAAAATAACTGTATAGCTTGTTTCGCAAATATTTCATAAGTTTTTATTAAGATTTGCAGTCATATAAAATGGAATTACTACAAAAACGTAAAAAGTTTAACATAAACTGTATGATATCTTATGTTAAATTGCCTAAAGCGTGTAACATAAAAGTTTTATATCAAAGCTCTTAAGATAATGTAATATTAATCCTTATGCTATTGCTTTTATTTTTAAATTTAAATAATTTTGCAAAACGTGACTACAATTTAAAGCAAAAATTTTTAAATCAATAACTGTAAATTTACTTAACCCCTTGCCCATTGATATTATTAAATGATTCATTAATTGTTTGCCACTCCAATGTTTAACGTTCCTACAATTTTATTAACAAATAATATAGTACTATACACACAAGTTACTAACAAAGTATTCTTGTAAGACTAGCGCCTTTTTAGATCAGGCTATTTTGTTTATTTTTTTAAAATAAAATCAGGAACATTTTATTACCTACTAATACATTCAATTTAAAATATCACCGTACAATTTTTCAACATCAACGAAGATTTAAAATTTTACATTTACATACTAAATTAAGCAACAAATTCACGTAAACTTCTTATTTCATAATACAGTTAGTTATTTTACGAAGAAGTATCATTGCTAAAACGAAATTGCGTACTAGAAGAATTCGGTATGAAAACAATGAGAAAGAATTACATGTACTGGATTGTTAAAATGTACACGAGTATAACATATTAGGGATTTTCTCGTTGCTCATTTAGATCCTAAAACCATTATTTCATGGGCATAATAAATTATATGAACATCTTACAATGGCAGAAATGACTATTGCTTGCAGTGAAAACGCTTTTTGTATTTGTTAATTTTGTACATCTAGAGTTTGTCCAGAGTATTTTTAAATTTTTACTGGTACGAGGTTTGACATGTTTATTTGTACTTCCCTTGTCTAAAAGACGAAGAAAGTAAATATTGTAATCGCGAAAAAATCACTTTTCGAGATCTGTTCAGATCTTCACGTTTCAGGGTCCCTGGAAGTCGAAAAACAGGTGTTTTCAATTCCGTCTGTCTGTCTGTCTGTTTGTTGCCGGTATAACTCAAAAACTGTTTGTTTGAGGAAGACGATATTTTGCATGCAGATTATATGCCTTCCTGGAATAAAACTTCGGTAAAATATATACAGGGCAAGCACATTAAAAAATAAAATTGTTCCTATTTTTGCTTTACCTCAAGAACTACTACTTAAATGGAAATAATATTTTGCATGTAGCTCATATTATTACCCTTGAGCACCTAAAAAAATAAATTTTTGAATATTTTTGCTGTAACTTAGAAATAGATAAAAGTAGTAAGTTGCGCAAAGTATAGGCTTTACACTTGACGAAAATCGGACCCAACAGATACAGGGTAAATGTAAAAAGAGTCAAAAAGGGGCGAGAGTTTTTTTAATACCGCTGCGCATCGGACAGACGCCAGAGGTCCTCGATTAGCTCGTGCAATACACGAGTGCAATCAAAATCGTATTCGTAGGGGCTGTAGTTTGAATCCCACCACGAGTAATATATTTTTATTTGAAAATTGATGTAATTTGCATTACCAAGTGTTTCCTTTTATTGTTTCAGTATTATTAGTAACGTTCAGATATTTTTACCCCTAGTTTCCTTTGATTCTTAAAATTGTTTAGTGTCACAACGTTCACTTGGGAGGGAAGTGCTGAGTAAGGCATTTTACAAATTTTTATAGGTGACATTATACAAAAGAGAAAAACTGCCTTTGCTTACACAACACTAAGAATGCTATTCTCAATGTTTCTATACTTTAAAGACATTGCTGGTATTGTCTTTGCCTGCTCTATGGATTAACCCTAGAACGCATAGGTGGCGTCATATGAGACACCACCTATTTTACTATCTAGCTTTTAGTGATTTGCTGTGATGTTATCATATTCATATTTTCAGTACCTCTCCAGAAGATTATTGTTGCTATATCCCTTTCATTTTTAATTTCCAAAAATTGTTACAACCTTTATAATTAGTTCTTATTTACTTGGCGTCGTATATGACGCCATCTATGCAATCACGTAACAAGTTTTCTCGGTAGGTGTTGGTCGGAAACCACTTGCCATCTGCCAGTTTATGTAGATATATTTCATAGTAACGTAATGCGAAGTGGAATTTGTTAATAGTAATTATCACTACTGTGTTTATAGGATGGCCAGTTAGTTATTATACTCGAGCCGCCGAACAGATAGAGTCGTGCATGCAACCAAAATAACATATTACAAAGGTCACTCGATAATATTTTAACTATAATTACTAAAAAGAACAGAGATGGCAACCCTTATGATTAGAACTAATTTCAATTGGCATTAAATAACTTTTTGAGGTTATGATGCCAATATCGAGAGATCCAAAAAAATTGATCCTCTTTGGGCTATGGAAATTCAAACGTATGAATAATATGTTGGTGGCACTGTAAGTCTATGTCAAATTCGAGGTTAGCAGATTAGGTTTTGCGTCAGTCTGTGTCAAAACTAACGCAAAACCTAACCTGATAACCTGCAGTGTAATTTATGTGCTGAACAGCGACTACCGAGTGATTTTTTAAAAACTCAATTTCAGCAGGCCCTGAATACCCTGATACAGTTGGCAGTACTGAAATGTATTGTTTGTGACATTGTAATTCTATGTCAAATTCGAAGCTAGCAGGTTAGGTTTTTGCGTCAGCTTTGACACAGACTGACGCAAAACCTAATCTGCTAACCTCGAATTTGACATAGACTTACAGTGTCACCAACCGTACACTTCAGTACTGCCAACTGAATCAGGCTATCGAGGGCCTGCTGCAATTGAGTTTTTAAAAAATCACACTGTAGTTATTTGGCAAAACTGTTTAACGTAGATATTAGTACCTGATCAGCTCCTTGTATTTAAAAATTAATTTAGAATGTAAGTTTTTATTCATACTCATAAATATACATTTTAACAACTTAAACTTCCGTTTTGCGCTTTAATATGCATCTATGCAGTCAAAATTATCTTCCAGATATTAAAAAGGGTGTATAGTAAAGTTAAAGTGCCTCACTAAACAAAAAAAGGTGTGGTGTCGTATACGACACCACATAGGCGTTAATGTAACTTTCTTAGATGTATGCGTTCTAGGGTTAATATAATGATAACTTCTTCCCACAAGATGGAAAAATAACCTATTCGCAGGCAGTGGCGGCTCGTGGAGGATTTTTGTGAGAAAGCCAATCACAAAACATAAAATGCCTTTTCCATTCTCTTACAGACAATATACCGAGATTTAAATATTTCTCATATGGATTGGCAAAAACTAGCATAGTGAAAAAATTTACCAAACTTTGCAGGCTAATAAAATATGAACTAAATTGAACATTTCTCTTTCATTCTTCGTTTATATATATAGAGAGGTCAGGTTGAATAGGTGAAGAGTTATTTGTAAGTTTAATACAGCGTAACCTATTTAGACAACAATAACATCTATTTTATTATTTTGCAAACACACAATAAAATATACAGAAATACAGATGAAAATAGTACAGTTGTATGCGATATCCGCGACTAGAATACTTATTACATTAACTGATTAAATCTTATTGCACGATTTGAATTTTACACGGTTTGCAAGATATTTGACGTTAAAGGACAGTTAATCGAAATTAATAGCGTGGAATCTGACACACACTCTATAGTTGATCAAAGTGATAGAACTAGAAGCATGTTAATCTCGAAGTTCCATTTATATGTTTGTACTAGCAATACTCGGAATTCAACAAAATAAAGTTTTTACTGCAATGGTAGAGTCATTTATGTTATTGTAAGGTGTTCGCATAATTGTATTATACACATTATTATAAATACTGGTTGTTTGCAGTTAAATATTAAATAATTATTGTTGTTTAGAAGTACGCCTTATCTTATGTTCTATATGTTCGACATTGAAATGTTTCCGATTTCATCATTTCTTCTTTAGATCACTTTGACTTTTGGTTTCTATTATTGTGTTTATTTTTAGCGGTATTTCATAACAAAAAATAAAAGGCAAAAATTAAAACGCACCGAACAGTTAAATATCGACTAATAACAAGAATCTGACTTCTTTTAAAAGTTTTATATGACACGTTTAATGCAATTGACCAACTCACATAATCATGAAGATTAAGATGAATTGTTCACGTTCTTGTAATACCATTTTAAGTTCTCCTAGCCCTCAATAAAAATATAATTACATGTTTGTAAAACAGATTATAACGATAAGTCCGTGCAAGAAGACGCTTAAAAGCGAAATTGGAGTAACATATGATATTTCTAAATTCAGATTATGCTAATTCTGTGTCTTGAAATCGTTGGAGATTGAGAAGCTACCACCTCTAGGCAATGGTAAACATTAATAAAATATTTTCATATAATTTCTTACTGCACATCAAATTTATACTTCTTATTCTTCTTCTTTTCTATAATTTAGGACTAAGTCCTGTTATTTCTAATTCTGCCTCTTAATCTTAGGATGCTGAGATCCAGCTTTCGTGCCATCGCTTTGGGGATCGTGCGTGGGGTCTCTTTGTGTTCGGCTTCTTCTTCATTATAATTTTTGCCAATCGGTTGTCGTCCATTCTATTTGCATGGCTCTTCCATTTGCTTCGTCATGTCTTCACCCTTGTCATAATATCTTGAACCCCGCACGTTTCCCTGATATTTTCGCTACTTATTTTGTCTTGTAGGGTAACTTCTGCATGGACCAATTAAAAATTTATTTTTAGTAATTTATTTTTCGACATACAGGACAATTAGATTTCATGCTTAAAAAATATGATGTAGTCACCTAGATTTATTATTACTTCCTTCGTCTAAAAGATGAAAGAAGTATTGTAATCGCGAAAAAATCAACTTCTGAGATTTCTGATGACGAAACACAGGTTCTCTCAATTTCGTCTGTCTGTCTGTTGTCGGTATAACTCAAAAAGTATTTGTTGGAGGAAGACGATACTGTGCATGCGGATTATATGCCTTCCTAGCATGAAACTGAGAAAGTTTCGGTAAAATATATACAAGGTGAGCACCTAAAAAAAAAAACTTCTGCTTATTTTTACTTCAACTCAAGATCTGTTAGTTAAATGAAAGTAATGTTTTGCACATAGTTCAGGTTTTTATCGTTGTATAGTAAGGACATATTTTGGACTTGACATATACAGTCCGTTTTCCGAGCTTAAGCATGGGGATCTCGGTTATCTTAAGAGATGGGAAATCGGTTAAATTAGAAAAAAGCTGGGTATGTTTCTGCTGATTAATAATCTAGAAATAAATTTGACCTATCATTTTTAGTTTTCAGAATATCGCAAAAAAATTGGAATTTCCAGTTTTGGTTTTCATTTTTTATTCTAAAACAAATCAACAGCCATTTTTAACCAAAACATTACTGAGACGCTTTTCAACAAGGAATTCAAAAATAATATTACAATAAATTGCCCTAGCGTTTTTTTTTCTTGTGGATTTACTTTTCTTTGAATGTAGATTTATTTACTGATTAGAAAAATGTGTGACACTATGTTTTAGTACTCAGTTTATCGAAATATTTAGGTTCTAAATGTTTTTGAAGAGTGCCATTGAAATAAACGTCACTTCCGTTTGTAATAACTGATAAGTTTTATTTTTTGAAGGAGAAAGAAAATAACAGCACTTGAAGCAAAACCGATAAAACTATTTTTTTTTGCAAAAACATTTATGAAAGCAACCAAAACAAACAGAACAAAAACATTACAGAAAAGCTGATGCTGAGAACTGTCCCCCTTCGTTTCACCCAATAATCCGACCCATACATTTAGTCCAAACCGCACCTGAGGTCTCCGTTCTTGTCGAACGCGGGGATTTTTAATGTCGGTTGAACATTCCCGAATTGGTAAATCTAGATTCATCAGTCCATATGACGTTATTAAGGAAATGCTGTATTTGATCCATAAAAACCCGCAGAATTCTACCCTTCTTTCCATATCTCCAGGATGAAGGGTTTAAGTCGGAAGAATTTTATTAGCTATTCCTGTTGAGGGTTCTCCATACTACTTAATGTTGCAAATTTAACTGTAGTCTAATTTCTCTCATTGATCTATGGCGATTTTCTTAGAGCTATGTAATAAATAAAACAAGCAAAAACTATTATTAAAAATAAGGCTAAAATAAATGCGATTTTACCATTTTTTATATTTCTGCTTCGTTTTTAATGAATCTACCATTATAACTTTGTTTGGATCTCCTAAATGAACCATACTGACCCAGATTCCTATGAAGGCATAAAAATAACCGATATTTGACAACTCTTTCTGGAAAACGTTGTAGGTATGTTTCAGCTGTTACTTGAACATTATGAAAGCAATCTGAAACATTTCTTTACTTATGTGACATGGCATTAAAAATAGTATGTAAAATTTGTTTGAAAGTCCGGTAGTAACTCAATTCCATAGTAAACTTTAATTTTTTGCTTTTGTACACTTCTGTCAAGTGATAAATTGTTTTAACCCTGGACCTAGTACGTGTCTTGAGGCTTCTTATAGTTTTACTTCCGTCGTCTAAAATACGAAGGAAGTATTGTAATCCCAAAAAAATCACCTTCCGAGATTTCTTCAGATCTTCAGGTTTCAGGGTCCCTAGATGACGAAAAACAGGTTTTCTCAATTCCGTCTGTTTGTCTGTCTGTTGTCGGTATAACTCAAAAACTAATTGTTGGAGGAAGACGATATTTTGTATGCAGATTATATGCCTTCCTGGCATAAAGCCGAGACAATTTTGGAAAAATATATACAGGGTGAGCACCTTAAAAGAATAAAATTCTTCTTGTTTTTGCTTTAACTCAAGAACTGTTACTTAACTGAAGGTTATATTTTGCACATAGCTCAGGCTTTTACCCTTGAAGAAAAAGGTCATATTTTGAACCCAAGATATATAGGGCGAGCACCTCAAAAATACATTTTTGTTTGTTTTTGCTTTAACTTAGAAATAAATAAAATAATAATTTGCACATAGTTCAAGCTATACATTTCACGAAAAGAAATGAAGTTTTACTCCATCAGGATAATAGCGATAATATCGAACAATAAATAATAGTGAAAACACCCAAATCGCCACAACTAAATGAAACAGTAAAAGTAAATCTTTCTTCACTACCAAAATATGTAAAAAATATGAATGGATGAATTCACAGTCATTACCAGGGGAACTACTATGAAAGTAAACCTAACCAAATAAATGAAGTACTGCATCGATAAAAAAAACTTTAATTTCACACCTTTCAGAATCCAGACTCTTAACAATCTCAGTAAATAAAATAATAGGAGAGCTAGTTAAACTTGGATACTCAGTACAGAAAGTTGGCAAATTATACAATAAGGGCTGAAAACCAATGAGTCTATATTCTATAAAATTAACTAATAATAATAAAGCCAGGGCATTAAGTAGATTTTGTCAATTGAGCCTAAAAGAAAATCTAAGCAGACGTCCCAACGTAAACATTGCCAGACGTACGGACACAAGCACAATTATTGTAAGTTAGAGCTCTGCTGCATTAAATTCAGAGGCAACACCCCTATACAAAAAACAGACGGACACGCGGGCAGGCAAACAGGCAAACAGGCAGACACAATGAATTGAAAAAACCTGTGTTTCGTCATCTAAGCACCCTGATTGTGAAGATCTGAAGAAATCTCGGAAGTTGATTTTTTTGCTATTACAGTACTTCCGTCGTCTTTTAGAAGAGAGAAGTCACTACGATGTGTCAATTACTAAAATATTTTTAATAAGTGAATTTAAAGAAAACCTTTTGTAAGTAGGAATTAAGTATATGAGAGGCATCTCATACAGAAACCAAATATAAGACCCCAATTAATATTAAAGAACCACACTGGTATAATAAACAAATTTAAAAACTATTGTACTATTTCAAACAATCCAACTTGAACAGACCACCTGCAAGGTCTTAAAAAGCAAATAAATAAGTAGCAAAGTTCTCTGCAAACAGAAAAAAGAAAAAGCAATTTGCAGAGCAGATGTGTTACAGTGACGATTTCAAACAAAAAAAATCTTCAACAGTTTGTAAGTAAGATTCCTGTATTTTTAAATGGAAAATTTTATGTAGCTAGTTGAGCTGGACAAATAACTAATCAATTAGTTTTTTTTTCTATTTTGTATTTATATTGTAATCTTGTAACATCTCTATAATGCTACCATTCCTTTCAATAACATTTGACAACTAAATAATCTATTCCTTAAAATCTTCGTCCACATGCGAAAATGTACCACGTTTTTAGAACTAAACAACTACACTTTGTAATGTGTCATGATATTTGCTGATTAACATTTCAATATAAAATTATATGGACAAAACATCACGTTTTGACAATAATATTGTTTTATAATTTATTGCTACATATAAACAATTCATTTTATAATTTGAAACTTAACTAAATAGTTTAATGTTCAAATATCACTGATGGTACAGTCACGTTTTTGTATACCTACTGTTAATATTTTATTGATTTTCCATAACTTTAATGTGAGGTAATAAATCTATAACGGTAGCGATAACCACAGGCGGAATACTATTTAAACCAAAAAGTTCTCCATAACCGCACACTTCATTCAAAATGAAGGTCAGTTACGTGTTATGTTTGGCAATAGTCGGTTTAGCCGCATCTCAGGCTACAGGTAAACATTTGTTGTTAAATTGTATTTAGTAGTGTTATTTAGCAATCATCCATAGGCGCCAACTTTTTGTTATTGCTTTCAGTTGTTTACTATTTTTGACTATTAAATATTGCGTAGGCATAAAGGCTAATAACGAAGTTTTCTACGTTGTCGGTTTAATTTCTGTTTTGCATTTAAAAATATCAATTCTAATAATTTCGAATACAGATACAAACTTTCCACGTCTAAATAGTACACCAATGGTACCGATTTAAAGTCTGTGGAATGTACCGATGTATAATTTAAACCCTCAATTTACAGATTTAAAAGCTGGAGCTATGGCCGTTTGTAAACCAATTTTCGATTCATCTTTAAGAGCTTGCGTCGGGGTCAGTTATGACGTAATACCAGAAAAACGACTATTTTTAACATGCACTACATTATCAATTAAAACCACCACCGCTCCCGATGAGTCGGATGAGTCCGATGAATCCGATGCGTCGGATGAATCAGATGATTCCAAGAAGTCCCATGATTCCAATGAACTTGAGTACCGCCTACGATGCTTGGTTGTGGATGCTGAAAAATTGGAAGTAACAATGGTAGAACACGACAAATTGAAAGAGTATATAGATAGCGTCCCCGATGTCTAACTATTTAGTAGGCACCCTCTTAATAAACTTGTAAACTAAATGTTGTTCAATAAATTGAACTTCCACCTTGATTATTTTTAATTATTTTAATCGCTAGTGTTTTCGCTTCACCTACTTTGACTATTGTCATCGTAGTAAATATGATATGAATGCTTATTAAAATAGAGCAAGTTTTATCTTTATTTTAATAATACTTCGTCTAGCAAAGCGCATACGCATACAAGCTAGAATGTGTTCATAAGCTGCTTTCAGTGCTTTAATATCCCAGTACAATTTACTTTTCCAAATGTGATACCTTTAAAATGTCATAATATCGGAAAGCAAATTGCTGATGGTACGAGGGCTGTTCTATAAATTGTTAGTTGCAAGAAAACTACAAAATTAAAAAAAAAATCATTGATTTTCAAAGTATTCCCCCTTAGCCATAATACACTTCTTCATTCTTTGAAACCACTGCTCGAAACAGGTTGAAAACTGTTTTTTTGGAAGGTCGTTAAAAATTCGCTGAAATTCAGTAACTGCCGCATTGGCGTTAGGAAATCTCTTACCACGCAAGGTTTTTTTAATCAGTGGAAACAAAAAAACGGTCGGGGCAAGGTCTGGACTATATAGTGGGTGAGTGACTAGCTGGACTCCGGATTCGTGTACAAAATTTAAAGTTTTTGCAGCCGTATGGGGAGTTACGTTGTCATGGTGCAATAAAATTCCACGCAAACCAGTTCGTGGCCGATCACTACACAATTTTTGGAAGACTTGTGTTCGTTTTACGTTTATTCTGAATGGTAGTGGCTTAAGCTATAGCCCCGGATATAGCTGAATTTCGTTAATCTATTTCAGAAGTAATATCTTCAGTCGATTCAATTGAGGCAGGGCATATTATAGTTTCCTTTAATGCCTCTTGGAGCTCGGTTTAGTCTAGATACCTATCTGTGACTTAATCTTGGAAAGGGGTGTTTAGCTACGGGAGTGCTATAAAATGTGATTAAGATGGGAAGGTGGTCCTATTCAAGCTCTGTTAGTACGGTTTGTATTATCGATGCTGAAACGTCTTTGAACAAACATATATCCAATATATCAGGTTGGCGGTCTCTTCTATATGGACAGTGGTTTGGTGCAGTGGGCGCTGACAATTGAATAGCGTTATTTGAAATAGAGCTCTGCAGCCTATTTCCACTTGGATTGTTGGTTCTACAACCCCAGAGAGTATTTTTTTAATTGTAATCACCAATAGCTAGTGTTGGGGTATCACTGCTAAAGAAAGTTGAGAGATCTTCTTCCAGTAGTCGTGTATTTGGTGGTTTATAAACTGTAATAACCTTTATATTTCTCTTGTTTTAAAGTTCTAAATTAACAACAACTGCTTCAAGGTTAGTTAGTCGCTTAATAATTATAGCGACGCTTTCTGATGAAAATGCGTCTTACGATCCTGCCGATAAATATCGTACTGTGGTATTTTTAGCTTTTCGCCGTTTGCTAAATGCGTTTTGGGTGACTATTAATATGTCTATATTGTGTCTTGCTAGAAAAACGATGATAAGTGCTCTTTGTTTTAATAAACCATCGGCATTAAAGTTCGCGATAATTAGATGAGATAGGATGTGCGGTGAGTTATTTGCAATTGAAAAGGGATGGAATCAATGAAAAGATAAATGAGATTATTTGATCATGAAAAGGAGTTAATATGTTTCAAATTGATTGGAATAGGCCAGTGATAGATAACGGTTGAGGAGAATTAGAAAAAGTTTGTTGAGCATTGCTGGAAGGTGTTTGTGTCATATTCTTGGGTTACAAAGTTATATATATTTGGTTTTTCTGCTGTGGGCTTTTGTTGTGTGGGTGTCGTTTTCTTATTGAGACTTATGTAGTAGCTGCATACTCGGTAGTTCGCAGGACGTTCGCCACCGCAGTTTACACATTGTGGTTTTTGTGCTCGTGTTTTAGTACATTGCGAATAGTAATGCATATCAGTGTATTTAACGCATCTTGCCTGTAGGTGGCAGTAATTTTGTGTGTGACCTAAACGTTGACAATTAGTGCACTTGGGAAGTATTTACAGCTACACTATTGTGTTTAGGTTCAATTCGTATTATGCAGTGGTTCAATTTAGTCAGTTGAAAAATGGCTCTTGCTTTTTCTGTATTTGTAAGCTCAATGGCGCAGATTGGTATGTTGTTTATTTTTCAACAATCTGGTTACTCCTAAAACGGAAAGTTGTTTCGAAGAAAGTTCGTCTAATATTTCTTTGTCTGTGATGAAAAGAGGAATGTTTCTAATTATCACAGATAGATTTGAATTTTCCGGATTGCGGAAAGTTTAGAACTATTTCCATTGAACATTATACTTGGAAGATAATTTCTGATTTTAAAATACAATTTAAACAACATTTGACAGAAAATTATATATCTTTAAAGATCACATGCTTCTTTGATTTTTTATGAAGTATAGTGAACATGCTTACAAACAGATTTTTTACAAAAAATCCTATTTCAAGACAATAATTAAAGAAATCTGTAAAGAGCTTTACTCAAAACTTCCCTCGAAGTGGACGTTGTGACTCTAAATAATTTTAAAATAAAAAGGCTTAAACATATCTTAACATTTCTATTAACACCGAAACAATAAACGAACACACTTGGTAATAAGAATTACATAAATTTTTCAAATAAAAAAAAATACCCTGGTGGGGTTCGAACTACAGCGCCTGCGATTACAATTTCAACTCCGCCCGTTTGATGCACGCGCTCATCGAGAACCTGTCTCGTCTGTGAGATGCGTGGCATTATTAAACAGAAAGCACTTGTTGTTGCCCCTTTTTGTCTCTTTTTACAGTTACCCTATATCTGTTGGATCCCATTTTCGTCCAGTGTAAAGCCCGAGGTATGTGAAAATGACAATTTTATATATTTCTCAATTAAAACAAAAATAAACAACAGTTTGAAGGTCCTTGTATATGTTGAATCCAAAATATGTCCTTTTCCTACAAGGCTAGAAACTTGAGCTGTGTGCAAAATATTACTTTCATTTAGGTAATAGTTCATCAGTTAAAGCAAAAATTTGAATGATTTTATTTTTTGAACTTAGCTTCCTTAGCTTTTGAGTAATTTTTTTTGCAGAGAAGCCGTGCAGCACAATTGGGAAAGCACTAGGCTTGAATTAAGATTGGATTCGGGCTCGGTGAGACCATTCACAGTTGACACCAAATTAACTGTGTTCAACTCAGAACCGCAGACCTAAAAGATAAGGTCAGCACATCACCAAAATACACACCTCACACCACGGTTGCTGTGCAAACATAAAAGGCGCGCTCCAACTTTATAACACGAATCCGGGGCAAGGTGAGCATTGTACCGCCAGACGCAAGCGTATGAAGCACAGGCTATACACCACAAGGTAAAATGAGGTTACCGACAATACATACATACAAAAATATTTTGGTTTTCGTTTTCTTATTGAACGTTGATTATTATATCATTTGGCATGGAAATATCTGCAAAGAACTCTTTTTCCAGACAAATTATTTAGTAAGCAGAAAATCCTGCAATTTTACAATTTTAGCTAGGAGAATACAGCAAAAACATCTTCACTCAGATTCATGAAACAATAGCAGAAATAAAGAAAGATAACCTCAGCTCCATTTGGAGTAACCTTAAACTGCTATTATGTAAAGTTGTACAAAACAGATATTTCTTGATGATCTCTTGATCACTAAATAAACGTTTGCTTCATTCTAATTTTTTACCAGCTTTTGTATAACTTTTTTGACATCTAAATGTATTACGATGGTGTGTAATCTTTTTTAATTTTCTTGACACACGACTTCTTTTTAAAGATTTAAAGGCTAATATTCCTCTTTTCTAATAAAACACATTTACAAAGTCTGAAGTCGAAGTTTAAATAAGGGGGGTACGGAGGTAACTTATTTTGTGAACTTATTAAAATATATATTTAAATAAGAAAACCAGTTGAAAGTATATTTATTCAGAAATATTTAATGTACAAGTTTATTGCTTGGTATGAGATATTTTCACATCGGGGATGCTATCTATATACTGTTGTAGTTTGTCCTCATCTACCAATGTTACTTCCAATTTGTCCGCTTTCAAAACCAAGCATTGCAGGTTCTAATGGGAATCGTTGGATCAATCCGAATAATCGAGTTCATCGGAGTGATGGGCGTTTATCAATGACAATTCAGTGCATGCCGCAAATAGTCGTTTATTGGGTATCGTAGCATAGGTCACTGTGCCGCAAACCTTTGGAGCTGTACTTGGTATACAGTCAATGAAAGCAGTCCAAATGACATAGTCTGAATCTGTAAATAGAGCAAGTTAAATTATTCTAGGAGAGAAACAAAAACAGCGAAATACATTTTTAATCGGCTTAATTAATGTATTCTCCAGACCTGAACAGTTTGTATGTGCCTTCTAAATTATATCAATTGAACAACGAAAGAAAATTAAAGACATAACGTAAAGAATATAATTTTTCCAATACATACATAGGTATAAATAGAAAGGAATTTAAAATTTGCTTTTCTACGCGATTGATAAATACCACTAGTAAACACAATTTAACAAAAAATGCTTACCTGTAGCCTGAGATGCGGCTAAACCGATTAATAGCAAACATAACAAGTAATTGCCCGTCATTTTAAATAAAGTGGCTGTTATGGAGTATTTGTTGGTTTAAATAGTATTCTGCATGAAGTGATCGTTACTATTATATGTTTATTACTTTAGATCATAGTTTTTGAAATTGCGTATATTAAATGTTAGCACTATGGAAAGACGTGACTGTTTCATCAGTTGTATTTGGACATTAAACTATGTTGTTCACATTAAAGTAACAAAATACGGTTTATAATGAATTTTATCTACGACCACTACTAAAAGTAGGCCTTTTAGCGCTAGCTTGTTTCACTAAAACTGACGTTTTATAGTTTAGCCTGGTTAAAGAAATCAGCTGTTTACTTTAAGCGCATTTGTGGTATAAAGTGAAGTGAGGTATAAAACTACAATTTCGAATTGAAAGTGAAGTTGTAAAGTTATTCTAGTTACCTCTTGCGTTACAGGTAAAGTGTTTTTGAAATAATTAAAGCGTTATGTAATGAATACAGTCAGATCTGTAGTAATAATAGTTACCTTTCGTAACTGACTTTTACAGTACTGGCGGCGCAAACATTTGCCCGCACGCCAAGGCCTACTGTTTAATATGACATAAATTATAAGTGTCGTAGATGCAAACCTTTGTTAAATCGATATTTATGGATTAATAACAGTAAAATTAAGGTCCTCGATAAAATATTGTATGCAAGGGGTGCTAAAAGTCGTTTATGCACGAGTCATGTTATAAAACTCAGCCTTCGGCTCCGTTTCATAATTTTCATGTCTCGTGCATAAACGTCAACTTTTAGCACTTTTTGCATAAATAGCTATTAAAATATGGTTGTCATTATATGATGTTATGTCCATATAGCTTTATATCTGAAACGGCAGTCAACAAATATCGTGCGAAAATAAAAACGGCTGTAAAGTTAGTTGCTTAGTTTGAAAAACGTGGTAAATAGTTGTTAGGCATGTTTTGCAGATATTTGCTTCTAGTACATATTTTCATCATATGCTTTTTATGTTTTTATCAAGTCTGAGAAGTCCTAATTAGGGATGGGCGCGTGACGTGAAAACAGTCGTGTCACGTCGTGTCACGGCGTGTCACGTCGTGAACGTGACTAATATTTGAAAATCGTGACGTGAACGTGAGTGAACGTGATTGAAAATTTTCAAGGCGTGATTCACGTTTCACGTTAATTTCACGTTAAATATTTAGCAACAAATAAAAAACTGCAGAGTGCAGCAACTTTTAAATTCATTAAATCACAAATTGTGCCAAACAAGTTACATTATGTGGCTTTATTTTTGGACCCTAATTATAAATAATTAAAGTTCATACCTTCACATAAAAGAGAAGATTATAATGCAAATAAAACTATAGATGATAATGATGAAATACATAGCAAACGACTCAAAACTGGTACATCAGCATCAGATTTTTATCTTTCTACACTTAGAGATAGCTCTGACGATGACACATGTAATTAGGATGATGTCGAAACAGAACTAAATTAGTATGTTAAATTAAAATTCGGAAATGTAGATGACATTTTAGGATTTTGGAAAAACAGTGTAAATACGCCACTGTTAAAAAAACTTGAGAAATTTTAAACATACCGGCAAGTTCCGCTACAAGCGAAAGAGTATTTTCTACAGCTGGGCGAATTTTAGAAGAGCACAGAATTCGACTTAACGCTGAAAATGTTGATTACATATTATTTCATCATTTTAATGTTTAGATGTGTAGATGAACTTATAATTCTAATAAAAGTAATGGTTTGTTTTTTATACTCGGCTAACGCTGAAAATGTTAATTACGTTTTATTATTAAACCAAAAATGTGTTGTGTAGATGAACCTATTTTTAGAAAAGTCCCTAATGTTTTGTTTTGTATACTCGACTTAACACTGAAAATGTTGATTAAGTTTTATTTTTAAACCAATTTATTGTGTACTTGTGTAGTTGAACTTATTATTCTAATAAAAGTAATGGTTTTTTTTGTATACTCGCCTTAACGCTGAAAATGTTGACAAGGATCAAAAGTACTTTCAAACCTACGAATTAAAAGTGTTGCCTAGCAACATAATACCTTCTGTACTCATACCAATAAAGGAAACGTCAATTCCAAGGACAGCTTGTAGTATTAAAAGTAATGTCTTTGAAGACAGCTGCAAGAAATATATTTGCGAGAAATCAGTTATTGTAGTAAAATTTTCATTTTTTTCTTTTTATGTCAACTATTCTGATTGCAACATATCACGTAAATTATGTCAGGTGCAAAACATATTTTTAGTTCTCTTTAGCGTTTTTTCATTGGTTTTAAATTTGAACATTCTGTTTGATGTGAATTTAAATTTTGAAATAAAAGCTGCGTGTCACGTCGTGAGTGGCGTGTCACGCCGTGAACGTGAGTGAACGTGAGCGTGAACGTGCGTGAACGTGACTGTTTAAAGCCAGCGTGAAACGTGCGTAACGTGAGCGAAAAATCACTCACGCGCCCATCTCTAGTCCTAATTGCATTACCATTTATATCTGACATATTTTCAATGGGTTATGGACTAAACAATGGTATTTGCAGACGTTACGAAACTTAATTATCGTGGTTGTCATTAGTTGAAGATGAAATATTTTTTACAGAAAGCGACTAACCATGATGTGGTGTAAGTTCCATTTGATGCAAAAAAGGCTGGACCTGTTTGCAAAGAAAAATACGGAAAACCAGCTTGTATAAAGCTGAAGATAATTTTTGTTATTTGATTTTAGATTGCAATATCTTACACAATTGAAATATTTAATTTTCTTGTTGCCATCATGCTGTTACTACTAATAATTATATGTATTTGCAAATCCTTCTTAATGTTGAGTACAACCATGAAAAAAGTAATAATAAGATATACGATCATTTTGGTCGATAGATTGTTATTGCAAAACCTTTCATCATTCTTATGGTTTTATTTTGATTTTCTTTATCCATAATAACCTAAATTGCAAATTTCTTATTCGAATTATATCAAAGGTTTTTGAAAGAACCTATTACCATTGTAGTGAAGCCATAAATCGCAATAACTCGTTGTCAACAGTTAGCGTAAGAATTCCAAAGAAAGGAAACTCGCCCATAAAATTAAACAGTGCGTGCAATAAAAATTCTTGAAGTGCGAGCAGTTAGCTTAAGTGCCATTTGAAAACTTTCGAGCTAAAGGGGTAAAAACGACTAATGTCAAAAAGTGATTTGTACGACGGAATACAAAAGAGAGAAACTCTGTAAACGTCCACGAGTTCCTGCAAACAAAAGCGAAAAGGAATGCTCAAATCTGACGAACACTTTCCTAAATAAGAAGCGAAAGTGGACGAACAATACGGCAGTAAAACTGCAGCTTCAAAAATCGAAAGTGAATGTCCAGTGGGTGCATCATAAAACTCCAACCCTTGTGCGCGCTAGTGAAAGTGTGTCGACCCTTTTGCCCAATAGATACAATACCATTGTTGTCACTAGAATAGAAAATCCTTTTTGTATATTGTGTAAATTGTGTAACATGGGTATATAAACCAGAGCGATGGGGTTGAAGAGAGCATTGCATATCAGGTCTTCGCCTGTTAAACCACTTTGGTTAAACAGACACGCAAAGAGTCAAATCCTCGATGCGTTTGATATCAATCTCATACTTAGTGGAACATTTGCTTTGAATGTTTCCACGGGCCAAGTGTCAGATCCACAACCGCCCATACGTATGCCTGATTAAACAGACCTATTCGCTCTGCACTTGTAGTAATATAAAAAGCTAATCCGCACATTTAATTTTATGTCTGTAATCCGTTGCGTTAAATAAAGAATATTAAAAGTGGTGGAGTTATTCGTGTGTGTAATTTCTAACAACCACCGTAACCAACCCACTTTATTGGTGACCCCTGATAACGAATATCAGCAGTGTTTTCGCCGGGTAAACCCACCTTATTGGTGACCACGGACTAAGAACATCGTAAAATAAACAAATCAGTCCTCAGTGTTATGTACCTCGAATTCATCCTAAATTGGTGATTCTCGACTACGAACTACGCAAAAACAGCATAAATTAGACGATTAAAAACTCGCGTTCGCGACCGGGTAATCGGTAAACAGTGAATTAAAATTAAGTGAAGTCCGCTACGACATTTCACGATGGAAACAGAAGGCAACATATCTGTCACTACCAACAGCGAATCAACAACCAGTTCAGTCGACAGGACTAACATCAGAGTACCTCCATTTTGGCCAACAAAACCTGCACTGTGGTTCGTACAACTAGAAGGACAGTTTGCCCTCAACAACATTACGCGAGATACCACCAAATATTATTACGTAAGTGCTAATCTAGACAATAAATACGCGCAAGAAGTCGAAGACATTCTTACCAACCCGCCACGTCAAGACATGTACGAGACGCTCAAACAGGCTCTAATTAAGCGCCTATCCACTTCTCGCGAGCAGAAGATAAAACAACTTCTAGAGCACGAGGAAATAGGCGATCGCACACCGTCCCAATTTTTGACGCATCTCACGAATTTAGCAGACGGCGAGGTACCAGAGAACTTCATACGCACATTATGGATCGGGCGACTTCCAGATAGCATGCAAGCTATCCTGATGACGCAATCAAGCAGCAACCTCCAAGCCGTGTCCACTTTGGCAGACAAAATTGCCGAAATCACCCCCAGGACGTTCCAGGTGGCATCCACTGCTTCTCGCGGCGACGACGAAAAAATCAATCAACTGTGCAAGCAAATTGCTGAATTATCCCAGCAAGTAGCACGGATGAGCCGGGAAAAACAGCCGCGAAGCAACAGCACACAACGGTACCGTTCCAGGTCGCAATCTTCGTCGCGAATCTGTTGGTACCACCGCCGATTTAAAGACAATGCAACGAAATGCACTCAGCCGTGCCACTACCAAAAAAACGATCAGGGGAGTTCGTAAACGCGGCACATGACTCCTTGTCTAATAATCGCCGCCTATTTCTAACGGATATGTCAACTAAATGGCTTTTTCTTATTGACACAGGGGCGGATTTGTGTGTATTGCCGAGAACATTTATAAAAGGACCGCGTGCGCGTACCGAGTACGAACTTAGCGCGGTAAACAACTCGGTAATTAGTACATATGGACATATAGTGTTAAATTTAGATTTTAAGCTGAGGCGAACATTTTCGTGGAAATTTGTCGTCGCAGACATCGACAAGCCGATAATTGGCGCAGACTTTCTCAGCCACTTCGGTTTACTTGTTGATATTAGAAACAAGCGCCTAATAGACAATGTAACGCAGCTGAAAGCAATCGGTGTAGTGCGGGAGTGTGTATCGCCACAAATAAAAACAATTTCCGGCGACTCGGCTTTCCATAAGCTTCTAGCGAAGTTCCCGGACATCGCGCGTCCGTCAGTTCTGCCTAAGAAAATAAAACATGCCACTACACATCGAATAATTACGTCAGCTGGACCTCCTGTCACGTGCAGGCCTAGAAGACTCCCACCGGATAGGTTACATGCAGCTAAGAAAGAGTTCCAGTTTATGCTCGATCAAGGAATAGCTCGCCCATCCAAAAGTAATTGGTCTGCAGCCCTTCATCTAGCGCCCAAGAAAGACAATGGATGGCGTCCTTGCGGAGATTATAGAGCGCTAAACGCGAGAACTCTGGCTGATTGCTATCCTGTGCCACACATCGAGGATTTCGCGCACAATCTTTTTGGTTGCAAGATCTTCTCAACAATCGATCTGGTAAGAGCCTTCAACCAAATCCCAGTCCACAGCGACGATATCTGCAAGACAGCAATTACAACTCCATTCGGAATGTACGAATTTCCATTTATGAGTTTTGGTTTAAAGAATGCTGCCCAGACGTTCCAGCGTTTTATAGATGAGGTTACCAGAGGACTCGACTTTTGCTACGCATTCATTGACGACCTACTGGTAGCTTCCACATCAGAGGAACAGCACCTGGAGCACCTCAGCCAACTTTTCAGCAGGCTCAGCGAGTATGGAGTACTGATCAACTCGGCAAAATGCAACCTTGGCAAGCCCAGCGTCAACTTCCTTGGGTACTCCATTTCACAAGAAGGAATTAAACCCCCAGAAGACCGCATCGAGGCTATAAAGCAAGTGCCCAAGCCCAAGACAATTAAAGAGCTGCGCCGTTTCTTAGGAATGCTGAACTTCTACAGAAGGTTCCTTCCTAACGCAGCAGAAGTCTTGGCTCCGATGAATAAACACCTGCAAGGACCCAAAGTAAAGCCAAAAACGGAAATCCAATGGAACCCAGAGTCGGAAGAAGCTTTCTCACGCTCCAAAACAATACTAGCAAACGCTACCCTCCTGGCACATCCAGCACCTGCAGCTCCAACATCAGTAATGGTTGATGCATCTGATGTCGCCATGGGAGCTGTGCTACAACAGCATGTGGACGGAGCATGGCAGCCCTTAGCGTTTTTCTCCAAAAAGCTAAACGCTGCCCAGAAGAAATACAGCGCCTACGATCGGGAGCTACTGGCAGCTTATTCGGCTGTGAAGCGCTTCCGCTACTTTGTAGAAGGCCGAAAGTTCACGCTCTACACCGACCACAAGCCATTAATATACGCGTTTCAACAAAAGCCAGAACGCGCCTCGCCCAGACAATTCCGTCACCTGGACTTTATTGGACAGTTCACGACGGATATTCGTCATGTCGCTGGAAGCGACAACATTCCCGCGGATACATTATCACGTGTGTCTGTTGCAGGTTGTTCAGCAGCTTTTCCAGGCAGCCCAATTAACTACAAAGCGCTGGAAAAAGCGCAAGAATCGGATGCCGAGCTGAAGACATTCCTACACCCTGAGGCCGTGCTAGACTTGAAGAAGATCTACTTCCCAGATCAGGATGCGGACGTCTACTGCGATTCGACTACGGGGACACTACGCCCTTTTGTCACGAAGCAGTTCCGACGCCCGGTGTTCGACGCCCTCCACAACCTCTCTCACCCCGGAATTCGAGCCACGACGCAGCTCGTCTCCTCCAGGTTTGTATGGCCTTCCATACGCAAGGACTGCAGCCTTTGGAGCAAGACGTGCATCCCATGTCAGCGCTCGAAGATCACCAGGCACGTAGCAGCACCAGTGGGAAACTTCTCCACGCCCTCCTCCAGGTTTGAGCACGTGCATCTCGACCTTGTTGGGCCACTTCCTTCATCGCTAGGCAATACGTACTGCCTGACATGCATCGATCGCTACTCCCGATGGCCTGAGGCCATACCAATCCCTGACATCACGGCTGAAACGGTGGCCAGAGCCTTCTTCAGTAGCTGGATAGCTAGATTTGGAGTGCCTCTGCGGATCACAACGGACCGCGGCCGGCAGTTCACCTCCAATCTGTTCAAGGAATTAGCCAACCTTTTGGGATCGCAGCACATGCACACGACAGCATACCATCCGGCAGCTAACGGCATGATAGAAAGATTTCACCGCCAGCTAAAAGCCGCAATTGAGTGCCACACAGACACCAAATGGACAGAGCACCTGCCAGCAGTTCTCTTGGGCATTCGCACAGCCATCAAGGAAGACCTCAACGCTACCTCAGCCGAGATGGTCTACGGCGAAAACATTCGACTACCAGGGGAATTTTTTACTGCTACGAAAGACGTACATGCAGCCGATTTCGTAAACCAGCTCAGAGAGCATTTTGACAAGGTACGCCCGACTGCAGCTCAGCATCATGGCCAGCGCAAAGCATTCGTCTTCAAGGATCTCGCGACTTCCACACATGTGTTCGTCAGAAACGATGCGACGCGCAAGCCCCTGCAAGCTGTTTACAATGGACCATTCCGTGTGATTTCCAGAGCAGCAAAAACCTTCAGCGTCGAAATCCGCGGCAAGCCAGTGACGACCACGATAGATAGGCTCAAACCCGCCTATCTTGCAGCTGAGCCAGAGCAGGAGCAAGCTGCAAGCAGCACCGCGGCGCACAAAGACGCCGATACAAACAAGCAGACGACAACCACCAGAAGTGGACGGCGAGTACATTTCCCGGATTACTTTCGGGCAGCATAATCTCGTGGCTTAACCACTGGTAAGGGGGTCGTGTAGTGAAGCCATAAATCGCAATAACTCGTTGTCAACAGTTAGCGTAAGAATTCCAAAGAAAGGAAACTCGCCCATAAAATTAAACAGTGCGTGCAATAAAAATTCTTGAAGTGCGAGCAGTTAGCTTAAGTGCCATTTGAAAACTTTCGAGCTAAAGGGGTAAAAACGACTAATGTCAAAAAGTGATTTGTACGACGGAATACAAAAGAGAGAAACTCTGTAAACGTCCACGAGTTCCTGCAAACAAAAGCGAAAAGGAATGCTCAAATCTGACGAACACTTTCCTAAATAAGAAGCGAAAGTGGACGAACAATACGGCAGTAAAACTGCAGCTTCAAAAATCGAAAGTGAATGTCCAGTGGGTGCATCATAAAACTCCAACCCTTGTGCGCGCTAGTGAAAGTGTGTCGACCCTTTTGCCCAATAGATACAATACCATTGTTGTCACTAGAATAGAAAATCCTTTTTGTATATTGTGTAAATTGTGTAACATGGGTATATAAACCAGAGCGATGGGGTTGAAGAGAGCATTGCATATCAGGTCTTCGCCTGTTAAACCACTTTGGTTAAACAGACACGCAAAGAGTCAAATCCTCGATGCGTTTGATATCAATCTCATACTTAGTGGAACATTTGCTTTGAATGTTTCCACGGGCCAAGTGTCAGATCCACAACCGCCCATACGTATGCCTGATTAAACAGACCTATTCGCTCTGCACTTGTAGTAATATAAAAAGCTAATCCGCACATTTAATTTTATGTCTGTAATCCGTTGCGTTAAATAAAGAATATTAAAAGTGGTGGAGTTATTCGTGTGTGTAATTTCTAACAAACACCGTAACCAACCCACCTTACCATAAATATATTAAAGTGTTCTAGTGCAAGTAGAAAATATAAAGAAGAACTATCTAATGAATTTTGTAAATAACTATTCGACTGGTTTAGTTACTGTCCAAAAGCAATATATACTGCTCAACAAATGAACTGGATCATTTGCATATATTGGTACAATTTTAAAAAATATTTTCCAAAACGATAGTCATGGCATTTTTGGTAACCTTTCAGGATTGTGTCACTATAAAAAGCAGTTCTTTTCATAACTTGGTTTAGATAGAACTAAGTTCATTAATATAATGTTATCACTTGAAAATTTAGAATTTCGCCCAAATAGTGGTAGCACATTGCGTACAAAGTATGCCAAATCGTTACCAAAAATTTTTAAACGTTCCGTGGAGATTGAAAAAACTGTGAATTTCTTCTTCCTCTTATTTTTGTTCAATATATTTAATATGTATACTATAATATAAACACTTTTATATATATTTTTATGACGTAATGTAAGAAATACATTTTTATGGGTGATCCATTTCATTTGTTGAGCAGTATCCATAAAAATTCAGAATTCTAACCAATTTAAATGGTTGAAGACGTGTTCTTTGAAATTGCCATTGTATTACTCTTCCTCAAACTACTACTGATTGCTAGTTGTGTTCAGAGGTCATTGAGTGGGTTTATTGAAGATGGATTGTTTAAAAATATAATTTTTTTTATTTTATCAACGCATTTTCTTCGACTAAATATTCATTAAAGTTTGATATTCGGCATCAAATTCATGTATCAGAATGGTTTAGTATGCGTAATTTCACCGTGGCGTGCAGTATTTTTATTTTAGCTTTTCCTTAGTTTTGATCAATCTTTTTGGTTGCGGTTGATATTGATTGTACAAGCCATGCTGCGTACTACGTATGATGTTCATATCTAGAAAATGTGTTTTAGTTAATATTCTAACACGATCTTCTCCGTTATTTTCGAAGGAACAAGAAGTCAAATTATGGGCTGATAATTATGTCAACTCGATTTACTTTATCTTTAGATTTATACAGGGAACGGACACAATGCAGGTTGGAAGATGTTTCCAGGAGTAGAAGAGATACATAACATTTGTATATGTAAAAGTTGTACTCGTAGATACAAAGGTGGTGCACATTACTAACATATTTTTGAATATACGAGCTGCCTGGAAAATCAAATTTATTTTTTTAAATGGAACACGTTATACGTTTCTAAATAACCAAATGTCTTCAATAAATTGTGTAATTTTGATATTAATCCCCAAAGTCGGCCAAGTTAAAAGGTAATTTGCAGAGAATGAGATCTGTACATATTTATTTATTTATTTATTTGTTTAAGCTGCAACCAACAGAGCACAAGCTCTAGAACTAGGTCACAGCATAATACATCAAAAATACTAAACTTAAGTGAAACCGCAAATGCGCCCAAGATAACATAGAAGTATCAACTCATGAGCGTAATAAGTATGGAAACAAATGTAGAATAACTAAATTTAAATTACAAATAAAAAAATTAAAAATTAAAAAATTAAAATAGATTTGGCTCCATACAGTGCGCGAGAAGTTCGATTTGAAGGCTTTTGCCTTTCCATAAAATATGTCAATTTCATCAGCAATTGCATTAGCTACTTCACAAGCAGTATATAGAGGAGAGTGACTTAAAATATTAGTTCTCGGTTTTTCCAAATAAAAGTAAGGGCGATAACGCGAAGTTGTTCGTGGAACAAAAAAATCCAGTTGGCTTAGAATTGCAGGACAACAGTTAATTTTATAATGAATTATATGATGTAAAAAATCAAACTAGAAATACAGCGGCGTTTTTCTAATGTTTGAAATTTATAAATATCTAGTAGCTCAGAATACGAAGGCGTAAGTAAAGGATATGTTCCAGTTGATTTGTAATGTAAGAACTTTATGAAACGTTTTTGAATTCTCTCGAGTTTAAATTTATATGTTCTGTATGTTGGCGACCATATAACGGAGGAGTACTCCAACCTCGCGCGAACATACGTATTATAGAGTTTTGTTAAAGTTAATGTATTGCTAAAGTTAAAACTATTACGTATAAGAAATCCCAACATCTTAAAAGATTTATTTACTAAGAAATGTATGTGATTAGAAAACGTAAGTGAGCTGTCATATACCGGGTGCTGACTTGCGCGACGCACCATAGGAATTTGCATAGTAAATTCTTTATGTTCAATTATTTGCTCCCCTAATTATTTTCGAGCTAAAGTGTAAATACATTTTTTGTAGAGAAAAAAATACTGCATCCATTCATACTGTTGCTAACAATTTTTTATTTTCCGGAACCGAAGGAATGCCAAAAATCATACTACCATTTTTACAAAAATCAGCGATGCCATGGAATTATTGAAACAAGCCAATGCCACGCAAGCGCGTGCGGAGCGACAATATGTGTTGTTTGCCCAAATCCGCATCACTACTGGTATATATAGAGTGGAAATTATCTGCAAAAGCATTTGCTGTTTCTAAGTTATTATTAAAATATCTACCATTAAAATGCATATTGTTAGCAACTGTTTTAGATGCTTGTTTACTTTTAATAAACGACCAAAACGTTTCAGGTTCAATCAGAATGGACTCTTCGGCAGATCTGCATTTATATATGATCTATAAATATCCTTTTTGATATTTTTTCTTAGATCTGCATATTCTTGGTAGAGTTCGTTATTGATTTGGCTTTTTTTATGTTTTTTGTGCAGTCTATTTTTTCTTTTTATGTCTTTAATGATGCTGATCGTAAACCAAGAAGGATATTTATGTTTTAATGGTTTTGTTTTAGGAATGGAAGCACTAAGAGCTAATTCAAAGAGTTCATAAAATTTATCAACAGCTAAATTAATATCAGAAAAGTTATTTAAAACAGTGCAATCAGTATTACGCAATCTATAGTAAAGTTCTAAGAAATTACTTTTTTTATAGTTATACTGCTCACCTCCAAAAGTGAAGTCCGATTTTGCTCTGGCACACTGTAAGGAGCATTCAAGAGCTGGATGTAACGTATCTTCTCGAACAAAAGAATTACTAGACCTAACAACAGAGACATAGACATTTGATAAAACAAAATCTAAAATTCTTCTCAGTGAATTATTAATAGTGTTAAACTGTGTAAAATTGAAAAAGTTAATAACATTTAAATAATCATTTTGAACTGTGTTATTTCTAATAACCATATTAGGATATAAATGGCGCAAGTTAAAGTCCCCAAAAAGTAGCAGCTTGTTTTGAATTATGTCCAAATTTGATTCAAACGTATTGTATAACTTCATATGATCAGCTGACACTGAAGACGGTGGAAAATATACAGCACATATATAAAAAACATCTGCACCAAGTTTAACTTGTATCCAAAGATCTTCGAGGTTGCTTTGAAAGTCATTTAGTCTAACACATACGTATTTGTTATTAACGGCTACTAAAACTCCTCCCCCATCGCACTTGCCCACACTTTTTAAGTCTCTGTCCCGGCGTAATACAACATAACGGTCATCGAATAACTCATTATCCATAACACCTGAATTTAGCCACGTTTCAGTCAGAATTATGATGTCAAAATTTTCGGAGAGAACACCATTTGAAAACTGAGTAGTTTTAGATCTTAAACCACGTACATTCTGATAGTAGATATTTATTTCTGTCATATTAGCGGACTTCTTTCAGATCGCCGATGGATTTTATTATATACAGTTTGCTCTCTTTTGTTGCTCTCATAAGGATCTTTCCGTTTCGACACCAGAGGTATTTGATTTTATGCTAACGCTTGAATTCTCGTGCTTTGGAATACAGGATTTTATTTTGTTGGGTAAGCGATTCATTAACATATACATTATTATCTTGTCCTGGCAGCTCCTTGCATGATAAATCTCTTACCCTGAGGTCCCGTTTTATTCTCTTCAATCGCAGAAAGTCTTCTTTATCCATTAGCCGCACAAATTTCAGGATAATTCCCTTGGGCTTGTCTGGATCATTGGTTTTTTTTCCCAAGAGATGTACAGCGTCTACCATTTGACTTTCTAATTTAAAACCAACAGCAAATCCCACTGATTTTACTACTGTTTGGATATTTTCGCCCCTGGTTTCGGGAATACCATGTATTTCCACACAGTTGCTTCTGGACCAATAAAAAATACTCTCAAATAGGAATTCACAAAAACAAAATTCTAATGAAATCGTATGAAAACATATAATATAATGCAATAAACCTCTACATAAATATTTTTCAATGAACATAATTTCCAACTTGTTCAGTTTTCCTCATTTAATTCGTTCATAAATTAAGTTCTCTTTGTACAGCCTTTATTTAAGTTAAGTGTTATAGTAAATATGATATAAATATTTATTAAAGAACAAATTGAGTTTAACATAATACCAAATATTGTATTACATCAATTTTCAAATAAACAAACAAGATTACTCGTGATGAAGTTCGAACTACAGCGCCCGCGAATGAGATTTCAACAACACCCGTTTAATGCACGCCCTCATCGAGGATACCTTTTTCTATTTTATTTAACTGCAATACTGATTACGCTAGCTCTCGGCACAAAAAACTAAATGGACTATAATCTCAAATTTTAGGTTATTTGTCTCAACGTAGCTCGTTTTCTCGTTATTAGTAGATAAAATTCACAATCTCGTAAATTGACCGATGAACACAAAATGTGTTTTTGCTTACAGCGTGAAATTGAACGTTTAAAATCGTGAACTACTGTGAAAACGCTTGGCAACTTTTAAAAAATCTCCTTTTTTTAGGATGACGTCACACCTCCTCTTGATTGTTTGGATGCACGCCGATCTTTCAACTGTTTCTGGTCGATTTCGCCCCACAACTTGGTGACGCCGTTCGATTTTTGAAAACCACGAAGTAATTGGGCTGTTGGACAAGCGCTAGGCCTCTTCGGCAAGGTTTAATCTTGGATTTAAGTCGTTTTCCCAAACGCTGACGCTCAATTTTTAGTTTTAGCCTACCTCGTGAAGTTCGCTTTGTTGCTGCTCGCAGAGCTTGTGATAGTGACGCCGCCGGAATATCGCAAGCTGTAGTCGCTCCCTTGGGTGCAAATTCCTCTCATGGTACACCTGCACACTCCGCTGAACTCTAGGACCGCTAACCTTTGGCTTCCGATGCTGATTTGGGTAGCAGTCGAACCTCGGAGATTTCAGGTGCTCGCTCCCGTTCACACAATCGGAAGCAAATTCGATTTTTTTAAATTTTTATGTCGTGGATCTTCCCACAAACACTTGTACTGAAGCACGAAGACTTGGGCAATAAAACTGTATACTTTTGAACTGATAAAAATACTTTTGTTAATATAAAAACAGTAATTGAAAATGGAGCACAAATTTGCCCTGTCTGCCAATAATTTTATTCAATTGTTTCTTTCATTATGACAAAGAAGCATCATGTTGCTAGGATACGGTGTTATTCTACTATTAATTGGAAATTAGGATTGGTAATTTTTACCACAAATAGAATAAAGTTTGATCACATAAATTACAATCTAACATTTTCTTAAAATCTAAAATATTGTCTTTTTGGCTTATAACTAATTTTGTCGTATAGCGTTGCACTCACGAAAGTTTTTAATTTCACAGCTCTGTTTTGCACTATGTTTTTAATTATTAACGCACTGATTTTTGAGTTCCGCACTTTTCACGTTGCTTGCTTTTATTCTGTCGCCTCCATTCAGGAATTGCTCTTTGCAATTTTCTATTATCCTTCATCTTGCTTCACCCTTCTGCTTGCTCACAATTTTCACTGTCCTTGGCTTTTATTGATAACTACGCTCCTTTTTATGCACCTTTTTGTGTCAATTACTTTCGTTCGGTCTGGCTTTACATGTGCACAAACCTATTATTTTAATTATATTACTTTATTCACAAGCCAAATTTAAACTCTCTGAAATATGCTTTGCCTTTGCGTGCCTTTATCCGACTAATTACTGTTTCTCGCATCTCATTATCAATGCATTTAATATTTTTATTTTTGTTTAAAATTGCAATTATATAAAATATCCAAACTCTGTGCTTTATTGACTCGGTTGAATATTTTGCACTGCGAACAGAGTCAAGTTTTGGGGTTAATACGATTTGAATATATTAACATGTTTTTCAGACTTAATGATACAAAAATAATAATATAAGCACTAATACTAGAAAAATTCTAAACTAAAAAAACTAAACAGAATCTAGAGCAACACAACAAACACGAGTCACGTCACGTTATTGACGAGAAGCAGTATTTTTGTAAGATTTCTTTTAAATGATTTATTTGACAAGCTTTTTAACGATTCAGGTAAAGAATTGTATATTTAAAAAGGGCAGTTGTGTGTTTCGGGGGCGTGATAATTTTTTTGGCGATATTGTGCACATCAGTATAAAAAGAAATCGTAGTACTAAGATATGACGGAGTCTGAAATAAAACGACTTTGTAAGACAAACAAGGTGACCAAAGATAAAAACGATTATTCGTTTTCAACCACTGAATATCAGAGTTTATGTGAGATCCTATCAAATTTTCATATTCCAAAAATATAACTAAGACAAGAGTTCTGTACTTTTTGAACTCTTATTCTATCAATAGAACTTAAACAAGGAAAATATATGGTGCTACAAAAAGTAAACTGTGATAAGACTAGATATTTGCACAGTGCAGTTTTAATTTAACAGAAAGGTAATACCTGTGAGGGTATAATATACGAAGCTTTACGTACGCTTTTTGTTTATTTTTATAAATATGATTAGAAAATCTGGGAATTGTCCAAATAAGCTTCATTGTTTTGCACGCTGAAGTAAAGGAATTTTAGTATTTGTTAACTTTAATATCGAAATTTTGAATATGACAACATATCGATTTTTCCTAAAGACCATAATTTATGATTTAGATGGAGTCAAAAAATAAACTGTGTTTCTGTGGATAAAACGTACAAGCTCTCTAAGCCATTATTAATTACATCTACAGCATTGACAATATCAGAAGGATTCAAAGAATAATACAGCTGAGTGTCATCAGCATATGCGTGGTATTTACAGTATCTATTAAATAGATTGAATTCTAATGTAAAAGCTGCAAATCTCTTTCAAAATTATCTTTATTAATCGAGTTGAAGTTACGACGTTTAATAAAAACAGGCTTACAATAAGAAGTGGAATAAAGTTATGCTACAAACGACAACATCGTGGTCAGATGCGTGATAATCGCATACTTCAATTAATGAAAGTAATTCTTTATCGGAAGATAAAATAAAATCAATTAATGTACTACTGTTTGGAGTAATTCTGGTAAGTTGATTTACATGTGAAAAAATCCCAAAGATTCTAAAAACTAATTAAAAAGAAAAATACCAGGGCTACTGTAGTAATGAGTACTGAGAGTACTGAGTAATGACAGGTATAGTCGAAGATTGGAAAATCGAATGGTGTATATATTTACGAAGCCGGACATCTCGGCGCCGCCGTCTCGGTGTCGCCATTTCGGCGCCGCCATCTCGGCGCGGGGCCAGCTCGGAGCCAGGACAACTCGGCGCGGAGCCATCTCGGCGCAGAATTGGTTTAGAAAAATATATACTCACCACAAAAAAAATGGCATCACGTGGGAAACATTTTTATTTTTGCTTTCCAAAAAAGATTTTTACGGAAATACTTTGTGCAATTTTTACACAATTTTTGCTTAGAAAAACGTGTTTCCGGTTAAAATTTTTGTTGAAAAACCTGATATTCGTACACAGTGACCCAAAAAACATATAGGAACAAAATATCAAAACTCCACCAAAACTTTCTTTTATTAGCCCTTTTTGAGCACCATTTGACTGGACTAACGGGAGATATTCATGTTTTTTACCTTCGGTTGACTTATAGTCTATGAGTTGGTGACATTTTTTAGTGATCATTTAGTTAAGGCCTATTTTTTGAGAGAATGTTGCTGGAGGCATGTAAAGGGTGTGGAAGCGGAGAACTTGAAATTGAAATAAAACACAGAAAAATGTTTTTAATATCCATAAAATTGGCTTTATTTAAAAGATAATTTTATGGCATTACTGTTTGAATATGATTTCGGGCATGTGACCGCCGCGGCTGGCGTGTACATACGTAATCTGGAGGTTCAATTTTCACACACTTATCGTAGTAAATCAGGTTGTATTTCGGCATTAACGCGTCGAATGTTGGCTTCCAAGTGCTCAATTGTTTCCGGTTTATCGGCGTAGAAATGCAACTTTACATATCCCCAACGAAAATAATCTAATGGCGTCAGATGCCATAAATGTTTTGAAAAGGCAGGATGTTATTACGGCTAAATACAAAGATTTTGGAATTAACTCTGACAAAACTCCCATGCAAAGAGAATACATGAAAAATCTCCGTTTCGAATTAAAGGCCAAGCAGGATAGTGGTAAAACTGACTGGACGATTAAATATATCCGAGGAACCCCAACTATCGTTAAAACAAAAAACTATTAAACCCATTAAATTCCCAAATATTTGAAGTTAAATACATGTACACTAATTTAGATTCATTACCCTGTAAATATCAAGAACTTTTAATTGAAGTCAACAAGATCAAACCTAATATTATTCTCATTACCAAAACATGGCTAAAAGAGGAAATACCAGATTCTGTAATTAATATACTTGAGTATACTTTATTTAGAAAGGACAGAGATTATGCTAAAGGAGGAGGAGTGTGTATTTATATTTTAGACAAAATCGGTGGAGCCAAACCCACAGTTAAGCTATTAGAAAATTATAAAACGTCGTTTGTTGAATCTCTATGGATTAATGTGAAATTTAATCAAGTGGAATTAAATATTGCCTGCATTTATAGACCAAAAACTACTGCGTGGAAACATGATGCGCTTTTAAATAATGCCATTCTTCATGCAAGCGCTGACCATAAGAATTTAATAATTTTTGGTGATTTCAATTACCCTGAAGAATTATGGAGTTCCGCCGCTCCTTTGAGATAATATGTCTCAAGCGCCTATATTTATGAACACATATCTATCTCGCTATAGAAATACCAACAGACCTTCGGTTCTGGATCTGATCTTTTCTTCTGACGCTAAATTGATATCTTCTGTAGAAAGCCATGCCCCTATTGGCTGCAGCGATCATGCCGTCATTACAGCTAATTCGCAATTTTCTCTCAATGCAAATAAATCCGGAGCATCTTTAACTCGAAAAAATTTCTACGTGGCTGACTATACTAATATAAATAACTACTTTCGAGACCAGAGATGGACTGCAGCCGATATAAACTTATCATGGCAGACTTTCAAAAATAATATAAAAAATTGTATCGATGAATTTGTTCCTTCGACTTCTTGCTGTAAAAAAGAAAAACCATGGGTTAATAGTGCTATCAAAAAGCAAATTAACAAAAAACGAAAATTGTGGCATAAATATAAGTCTATTGTCACCACAGAAAACTACCAAAGTTACAGAGAATGCTGTGACAGCGTAACTACAGCAGTAAGAAGAGCTAAAGCAAACTACGAATCAAAATTGGTGAACAGTAAAAGTACCAAAAATTTCTTTAAATATGTGAAAAAGTCTTTGGATACGAGGATATCTTCAATATGCCTAAGGAACAGCGGCGATGACATAATAACCGACCCAAAACAAGTTGCAAATATTTTCGCTAATGAATTTACAACATCATTTGTTCCTGAACTGCTAGATAATTTACCCGAACTGCCCGAACTCACAAGTAACCACAACTTCATAGAAACGATAACAATCACGGAAGAGTCTGTGCTTTCGACCATAAATGATATAAATGCAGAATCCAGTGCTGGGCCTGACGGTATCAATGCTGTCTTCCTAAAGAACAGTAAAGAATCTTTAGTTGAGCCAATCAAAAAGCTAATGCAATCATCTTTACTAGAGGGAAAGCTTCCCGAGGATTGGAAGTCCGCTGTTATTGTACCAGTCCATAAACAAGGCAACAAACTTGACCCAGCGAATTACAGACAAATTAGTTTGACATCCCTTGTTTGCAAATGCTTGGAAAAATTATATCCCGTGAATTAACTTCGTTTTTAACGAAAAATGGGTGCTTAAATGAAATGCCCGGAAGGTCAACGATCACTAACCTGTTACAATGCCTTGATCACTGGACGAAAGATAATTGGCAACCAACCGACGTTATTTACCTTGATTTTAGAAAAGCTTTTGATCTTGTACCTCATCAAAGATTGATTTATAAGCTTGAACATCATGGTGTTAAAGGGAACCTACTAGCTTGGATTAAGGACTTTCTAAATAACAAAAACTGTAGAGTTAGAGTTGATGGAAAGTTATCGGATGAATACTTTGCAGTTAGCGGTGTACCACAAGGATCTGTTCTGGGACCTCTCCTCTTTAACGTTTTCATCAGCGATCTTACTCAAGTTTTAGAATCTTCAGCTTCTCTATTTGCGGATGATACTAAATTCTTTGGTAACCCAATCAATCAGGCAGATGTATTACAGTCACGACTACGTGGTGATCTTATTGAAACGTATAAAATTCTCCATGGGTATTACAGTGTCAATCTTGATATCTTTGTGATCAATCAGAACAGTCGTTTAAGAGGCCACAATTATAAATTAATTCGTGAAATGTTGTATAAACTCTGTCGGCAGTATTTTATAACCAGCCGTGTTCATGGGCAATGGAACTGTTTACCGGAGAGTGTTGTGTCTGCCCCAAATGTTAATACATTTAAGAACAGCTACGATAGATTTTAAAAAAATGTCAGTTAATTTTGTATATCACATCATGTGCATTGTATGATACGATAAAGTTTAAACCGCTTTGCCGCCTAACTTTTAATGTATAATAATAATAATAATAATAATAATAATAAATCGCAGTAACAAGGTGGCCAGTTAACAGATCAACGAAAAGGATCCACGAAATGGATCTGTTAACTGGCCACCTCATTTGTATCAGTAATGGGCCGCACACCTTTTTTTAAGAAACACCCTGTACATTTTTTGCATTTTTGGGTATTCCAGAATATTTGAGGCTAACCTTTATATGTAAAGCATTTGAAAATAGACATTTTCCACTTTCAGTCGGATTTTTATGGAAAACGGCAAAAATTCACATGTCCTACCTCACTTTTTTAAACCTTATTTAATGATGTAGGACAATTTTTAGTTTATTTACCATTGAAAAGAAATTAAAAAATAAGATAAGGACATGCAAACCGTTTTATTCAAAATGTCGATTTTTAATATCTATTATCTTTTAACATCTTCAATACTTTTACATACGTGTAAGGAAAAGACTTTTACTTTTACTGTTTTTACAGGTGCAGGTTGAACGAGCAAGAAAGAAAAATTATAAGGACAGAAAAGATTTGTGTATTTTTTGTGAAAAGGATGTGTCGCATTTTGCTAGACATTTGTTTACCTGGCATGCAGCTGAAGTTTATGTTCAACGTATATTATCATTTGCTGCAAATTCTAAAGATAGAAAAGAAGCTTTGTTAACTTTAAGAAAACGAGGAAATTTCATTTAAAACAGAGCAAACGTCACACTTAGACCAGTGAAACGGCTATCAGCAACTTGTGGATCATCGCCAGGAGAGTACCTTCCTTGTGCACACTGTTTTGGATTTTATAAGAAAAGGTTCTTATATAGGTATACAAAGCGTTGTTCTGAAAATCGAGAATTAGAAAAAAAAAGCCAGAATACAAACCTCTCAAAGTGATCGCTATACCACCCTTTTACTGGGTACATTCTTAAAACATGATGAGTAGGGCTAGGATTTTGATGATTTTGTATCTTTTTTTCTGAAAGTCTGAGACATTGCTCAGTTATATATAAACGCGTTTCAGGATAAATTGAATCAAATGAGAGCAAGTTGTTGGTGCATTCTTTTGCATTTTTTATAATTTTTGAGGAATGGGGCATTTTTTGGGGTTTTTGTGTGTTTTTCTTTTAATTATTTGCATTTTTGAGAAATAACGCAATTTTTTTTTTATATTTTGCGATATTTTCCTTGGGGAGGTTATAAACTTTTGTTAAAGTTTTATTTTTCATGCAGTCTAGAACAAATATTTTTCTATTCTCGGTAGTTCCGGTTGTTCCGGTATTTTTACCTGTTTAGAAATAAAGCCTAAAACCTCTATTGTTAGCTAAATCCAAAGTTAATGTTTTCTGGGAACGTGCTTAAGTCATCCACAAAAGAATGCCCATTAAGGGATTAAATTTGTTGCAGATTTGTGGACACTTTCCAGTAAAATATATTTTTTTTTTTGGTTTTGTTAATCTATTTAAGTATGATTCATTTCAAGCTAACGTTTTAGAGATTTCTTGACTAACCTGCAAAATGAAAATGGTAAATATTGTATGTAAAAACGTAGGCATCGTTACTCTAATTCTTCTAAGAAGAATATAATATATGATCTTATAGTCTTATAGGCAATTCTATCGATCTCCTTTCTCTAGAAAAACCGTATTAATTTTGGTAGTACATTTATGTCCTTGAAATTGTTTAGGTTTAAATGCAACATGTATTCAACCGTTTAGTCTGGAAACCTTGCACGTGTACACACCCATTCACCCATACGTCCATTTATTTTTCAATACATCTTTTTTCGAATCTTATTTAATGAAACCTTTGTGCTCTTTGATATTATCTTATAATCTGAACAAATAAGAGATGTATGGTGGACCTGTAGACTGAATAGCACGATACAACAAAGACAAAATAAAGAAAACGACCATGAATTTAAAATGACCAACCAAAAATTCAATGAAGTAATTTTTTCTGTATAAAATTATATAAACGTCTTTTTAGTTAACTTTTTAGATGGATCACAAAGAAAATTAAATAAAAATGGAAATTGAGATATTTGCATAATTGTAGTAAGCCGTGGATTCTTTATGAAAAGGAAATGGAGTGTTCAATTAAGCTGAGCTTCTGTACTTCATGAACACTTTGTATTTTCTGGCATCCTTTGAGTTCTTTGAATCTTGTTTAAAAAATATTAGTACCATATGAAACACAATAAAGTAGAGGACAACCATACTAAACATTTTTCGTTGTTGCAACGTTTACAAGAAAATCAAGGTGAGGAGTTTATCTAGTTCGTTGATGTTGCACTTATTCAGCAAGAATATAAGAAAAAATCTGGGAGAGAATTGTTTACTAAATGTAGTTCCTGTTGAATTTTTCAACAGAATAAGAAGTTTCTTTAGGTATCATATATTTGTGTTCTTTTATTTTCCTCAATGCTTTTTGAATAACTTGTGCTTTACTATTATGTTCGGTTTCTATCACTTGCTCAGTTTTTTATTTTATTAATTCTCTGCCATGGGTTTTAGTCAATAATACTCCTTATTTTCTCATTAAATGTGTGTTCTTTTAGCATTTGAACAAAAGAACGTATCAGTAGCTTATAATGCATTATAGTAGAAGTGTAACTATAAGTTCGACAACGATGCGGGGGTGAAGATATTCCTTAAACTGTGAGAGTAGCATACTATTTTGGTATATAAAAGTTGCTGGTAATAAGGTTATCCGACCATTTCATATACATAGAGGGTATAATATAATATGACATGCTGTCACGGTTTAAATGTGCAACAATAACTTAATAATTTAAAGTGAGTGAATAATAACAATTGCAAAGTTTCAACTAACATTATAAATTACAAACTAAATCTTATGCAAAAACGCATAAAATATAATGTTATGATACGTCCTGTTTTATTATATTATTATACTGGGCGATGACTTGCGCGAAGCACCATAGGAATTTGCATAGTAAATTCTTTATGTTCAATTATTTGCTCCCCTAATTATTTTAGAGCTAAAGTGTCAATACATTTTTTGTAGAGAAAAAAGTACTGCATCCATACATACTGTTGCTAACAATTTCATTTTCCAGAACTGAAGGAATGCAAAAACTCAAACTAGCATTTTCACAAAAATCAGTGATGCCATGGAATTATTGAAACAAGCCAATGCCAACGCAAGTGCGTGCGAGGCGATCATCCAGTCACTACTGTCAAAAGATTGAACGTATTGTCGTTTTTCTCGTTTTGGTGTAAGTTCTGAATCTCATTATTGCACCTACAATTATTTAATAACCTGCCTGTAGTCTTAAACTTAAAATGAATCAGCCTAGTAATGGTTGTACTGTTTTGAATTTGCCGATACGGAGATTTTACAATAAACAAGGAGCTTACTTAACGAACGTCCACGATACTCGTAAAACCATTTTTGTTATGGACAAGGTCTAGGTACCTTAGAGACATTAAGCAGAACATAATTAATAATGAATTATTATAAACGTCAAACATCAATGACAAACAAACAGCAAATATTGGCTTGTTTCAATAATTCCATGGCATCACTGATTTTTGTGAAAATGCTAGTTTGTTTCTTGCATTCCTGCGGTCCCGGAAAATAAAAAATTGTTAGCAACAGTATGAATGGATGCAAGATATTTTAGCTATTGGTCGATAATCTTTTATGCAATTTTTATCACCTGACTTAAAAATAGATTATACATAACTATGCTTCCAGATATCGGGACAATATTCAGTAAGTAAAGACGTATTAAATAGATTACATTACATATTTGCAAGAGTAAATCGACAATATTTTACTAGTTTGGGCACAATTCCATTAGGCCCTGCATTAGATTTAATATTTAGTTTTCCATTTGTTCAAGAATCATACTACGTTAATGTTAATATTCCCGAAATCAACATATAGGGTGGCTCAAGAAGGTGTGGCTACCCAAACTTATTATTTTGTAGGTGTAAAGTTAACTATTTTGGAGGTATTAATAATTGTATGCAAACAAGCTGAAATAACAGCAAACAAGTGAATAAAATAAAAAGTTATCAAAAAATTACGTTTCGTGGCAACTACTTTTCGGGTATAAAATATTGCTTCTGGGTATTAGTGCTATAGGTGCTCAAAAGTTTCAAATGTAGCCATTTAGATTTTTTTATGGTGCATAAAACATTTCAGCTACCTAAATATCGGGCACTTTATTTAACAAAGTGAGTGCTACCCTGTAAAATCAAAAATATTTAAATAATGTGCACCGTCTTAGTAATTACAGCTTTTATGAAAGCATATCGTATGTAACTCCCATACTTTAAGAAATACTTTCCACCTCCGCATCCTTGCCAGGTTTTATAGATTTTTTCAACGTACCTATATTTTTAGTAAATACGCCACTAGAAGTGCTCAAATGGCATGATATATAAAACGCATACGTTTTATCTATGCAACGTAGAAAAAGGCAAAGCTTGAATGTCCATGTTAATTTAAGTGACGGGGGAATAGAGGCGATTTATTTTAAGAAATAATCAAAATAATTAAATAGGCAAAAATGAACAAGGTAGAAGTTTCATTTATTAAACAATATTTTCATATCGGGCAAGTGGTATTTAAGTTTATTAGGATCAGCGCACTCGACGGAGTTATCGGATTCATCGGGGGCGATTATAACTGATAACATAGTGTTACGTTTTTAACGTTCGGGCTATTTAAAATTATACGACAAACATGGGTTCAAACATTTATTTACAACAATGAATTATTACGATTATTATTTACAAGCACACACGAGAATTATCAAGCAGGTTACCAATTAATACAGGCACTAACAAACTATCGATACATTTATTTATTATTACATACGGATTAACACACTTATTTATTTATATCACTCTTAAACACTAACGATGTATTTCTATTTATATGGTTATTTATTTATTTATTTCACGATAGGTTATGTACACGCGGTTATTTATATGGGGGCTTCTAACAAGCCTCGACGTGAGTTCGAACTACCGGAGAATTATTTCAGAACTGAACTCGCATCCCCGCTGCGCGAGTATTTATATTTCACTGGGGAGGTTCCAGAAACTTCTTGATATTCACACCTCCAAAACCAAGCATGGCAAGTGGTATTTAAGTTTATTAGAATCAGCGCACTCGACGGAGTTATCGGATTCATCGGGGGCGATCCTAGCTGATAACATAGTCCATGTGACAAATAGTCCTTTCGTTGGCATTAGGAAATAGTGCACAATGATGCAAGCTCTTTTAGGTGAAGTGTTACTTGGTATACATTGGTGCACGAAACCTGGTTGAAAAGCTGTAAATACAGAAGTTTCAGTTATTCACTGGGAAAAATAGAAGCAGTAGAATAAATGTTTCTGTACATTCCCCATATACATTATTATTCTACTAAATTGATACATTATTTAGGCCAGGCTATTTTATAACTGTGTTTTAAACTGCAACTATTGTAATATTTGAAGTAACAAAAGCAAATTGAAGAGAAACGTAGGAAATATAGTTTTTAATATTAAGACTATGTAAGTAGGTTTTCTTAACATTTTTTACATACACAACCATAATATCAACTGTTTTATTTTTTTTAAATATAAATGAAACGAAACATAAATTCAATGAAATGGTTGTACTAAAAAAATGCCAAGGTGGAAAATATTCAACCATTTAGGAAATTTAATTAGTACTGGTACGAATTACCTTATTAGCAATAAAAAACAAACAGTAAAAAGTTACAATTATTTGTCTAATGCCATTGATGATGTAACATTAGTTATACTCCAGGGCTTCCATCTACCACCGCTTTTATTTAATTGTTTTAGCAATGATGTTAGTGATGAGTTTAAGATTTGTCACTCTTTATTATTCGCTGATGACTTGAAAATGTTTGCTGTCATTACATCTCAATCTGACTGAATTTTAATCCAAAATGACCTGAATGCATTATCAAGTTGGTGTAAATAAAATGGAATGGAATTGCATTTATCAAAGTGCAAATGAATGCGATTTTATAGAACCTAACCGGACATCGAGAATGTTTATACAATAGATGATATACCGCCTAAATGTGTAACCAAAATAGTGGATCTTGGCATTATATTCGATACTAAGTTAATATTTAGTTACTAGCAGTCCAGTGAGACAAATGTCTTATTTAATAAAACAAAAAAGACTGTTTTGCAAATAGAACGCGTATTCACCACACGTGCGTATATGACGTCATTGTTGGTAGCAAACTACCAGTCGCATTCGCCTTGATAAAATTTGCCTAGAATCTAACCTAAAAAGTTCGGATTAGGATAATTACGATAATAATTAGTGTTAGAGACTGAAATTCGGTTCCTGACCTGACATGACCATTCCAAACATATAACTTTAATAACTTTTTTCTCTATCTCTTACGGTTTGGCTGCTGAAACAGCGTCCCGGACGGACGGACGGACAGACAAGTCTATTAGATAAAGGATCATATTGAAGGCACATGTAACAGGGCTACTAAAACACTAGATTTTGTGTTACATTAAAGAACTAAGCAATATTAAAAGTATTTTAGCTGTTTATTGTTGTCTTGTTAGATCTGTATTTGAGTATGCCTTCTCAATTTGGTCACCCTACTATAATATCTATAACTCTATAAGGAAAAAACTGAAATAATTCCAAAGAGGTTTCTAAGATTTATCGCCCACAAGTAAAATATTAATCATACCACATTTAAGTATAATTTCTTTCTGTAACATCGAGCGATGGGATAGTAGAAGAAGTTATTATGACCTATACATTCTTTACAAAGCCATCAATGGGATTTTGGATTGCAGCGATGTTCTTGGAATGTTCAATTTATATATATATCTGTGAACTATTATATACTATTTTACATTTCAGTATATACTTCCAATTACACTTACAATTAGCTGATTAATAGGATGAAACGAATGGGAAACACGTGAGAAATTGACTTCTTTAATTTAACGTTAACATCTTTTAAAGCTAATCTAAAAGGCTCTCTAAATCAGTATGGTGATCAATAACTAATAGTGCTGGTAATATTAGCTAACATGAAATTAATATTATTGTTTGGGACTTTTATACTGGATAGTCAACGTAGATGTAACAATATGAAAGTGTAATAGTCACTATTATTTTAGTATTTAGTAATTATTATATCGTATATGTATTACAATGAATAGGGGCCTCTAAGGTCTACGTGAAAATAAAAATATGCAATGAACGGCCCTCTTACCCGCTGTATGATGACAATATTTAATTCACCTGTTAATCAATTATCGCCTTTTACTGAATTACTGCTGTTTAAAATGAGATGTAATATTTACTGCCTAAATAAATGGTTGTATGCCCTTTATAATATTTCATTTAACTGCAAATTCAATGCACTAACTCATTGGTAAAACATGAACTCGCTCAGTTGGAATCAGAATTGTACTATATTTTCAAGTTTGATCTGAATTTAACTATCTCAATTCAAAGTCGGTAGTTCAAATGTGGGGTTCTTAGTAGGTAGGTCAAATAATTGTCCAACTGACAGATGACACAAATTTGTTGATGGTGCAAACTGCGTATCTGAACGTTTTAAAACTCGTGGAAATATTGTGACAAATGCCACACGTAAGTCATTTAAATTTTTCCCGCTTGGCAACTAAACTCGTTTTTGTTTTACGATGACGTCAAGACTGCTCCTTCATTGTTTAGAAGCGGAAACGACGCTACTTCTAGCAATTGTTTTATGGACGCTTGGCTTCTCACTGGATTTGCAAATTTTGGTAACGCCACTCGATTTTTCGATATTGCGTTTCCCGTTTCTGCTGCATAAATTTCAGGCACCCTACTTTTATAAACTACGGCTCGCTTTGCAACGTAGATGATTGTAGGTAATGCTGCACGGATTTCCTGCTGGAGGTGGTCTCCTCGCTGCTAATGTTGACGGTGGCCTTCTTGCAGACTCTGCCGACGTCTTGGAGTACAGGCCTCTGGCTCGGGATGCTTTCTTTTACCGGAAACAAAGCTGGAAAATCCCAGTTGAAACGGCTGCCGATGGCCACGGAATGGGATAGTAGAATTTCCAAATTTACTTGTGGTGTAAAGCTTCATAAACACTTTCATATGAACACTGACACATAGGCAATCAAATGCAATCGTTTTTACTTGTTAATATGCTCGTTTATTATTAGAAATTCTTAATTGAAAGTGGAGCAAATTTCTTATAAACTATAACTACAAACAAGACAAATCAATTTCAATTGTTCTTCTTTTTTAAACAACTAGCATCAGGTTGCTAAGTTACAGAAATAAGTTTTGATACGAAAAGGTTACAAAAGGAATAAAGTTTGATACATAAAATTAAAATTAACATTTCTTAAATCTAAATTATTGTCTTTACCCTTATAATTAAAATTGCACACACAAACGTTATTTTAAAAGTCACCGCTCTGCTCTGTTTCACTTTGTTTTTTAAATACACTAATTATTGAGCTCCGCACTTCCATGTCTCTTGCCACAATCTGTTGCCGCTATACAATTGCTCTATTGCAAAATCTTTCTATTCTGCTTTATATCGGTTTATTTTTCTGCTATGCTCACCATCTTATGCTTTGACTTGATAAACTTACGCTCTGTTAATATTGCAGCCAATAAACCGTTTGTCTTAGCTTGCCTTTCTCTACTAATTATTGGTTCTCGCATTTCATTATCAATTCATTTACTATTTTACTCTTGTTTAATATTGCAGTTATTTAAAATACCTCAACTCTGTGGTTATTTGTATCAGTCGATTATCCTGCACTGCAGCCAGAGCCAAGTCATAGGCTTAATACCACTTCAGTATATTGTATCCTTACATCCAAATGGTTAAATAAGGAACTTGATTATACTATAAGTCTGTTTGATTTTAGCTGTCACAGCAGATATCTCGGCTATTGTTAGAGATATGACAAAATGTTATAGAAGAAAAGTTGTTCTACATTCAAATTTATATTATCTGCCATAGCCAAAAAACAAATGAGCATCAAATGTGTTAGATGTAGCAAACACATTAAAAATTTCAAATGGAACGTACCCAGTTTTATTAAATATTCTATAACTGTAAAAAAATCTTTTTGCAATGATATATCACATGTTATAGTTATCGAATCAATTAAAAACGATAATTAAGTAACAAATGCACGCTTAGGAGAATTCAACACATCGCTTTGAGAAGGTAGGCGGTGGAAACAATTGCTGTAGCTTAGTGTCATACTAACTGAGTAAATTCCTACGTATTGTTATTTTCATCTTAAGTAGCACGACATGGATGATAATTAATGATTTATGTTTTTAATTGATTAGATAACTATGACATGTGATATATCGTTGTAAAGAGAATTTTTTACAGTTTAGAATATGTAATAAAATTGGATATGTTTCATTTAAAATTTTTAATGTATTTGCTACATCTAACATATTTGATACTTATTTGTTTTTTTGGCTATGGCGAATAATACAAAATTAAATGTAGAACAACTTTTCTTCTATAACATTTTGTCATATCTCTAACAATAGCCGAGATATTTGGCGTGACAGCTAAAATCAAGCAGACTGTATATTTATATTGTCAGTGTATTCTTTTTGTGAAAATGGTGCTCCGTAACTAATAGATATTTCCCAGTTGAAAAGTTTCGGAGAGGGCATCCTAGTCTCTCCCCGTTTGCTCACCTTATACAGTGTTTCCAAGATAAGGAGGGCCAGTATGGGGATCTCGTTAATTGTAGGAGATACAAATTTGGATAATTGGGAAGAAAGAGGTGCAATTAAAGGACTAACAAAATTACGCCTAGAAATCCTTGATATGATTTTTCGTTTTTAAATTATTTAAAAAAAGCGCATATTTGGATTTTCTATTTTATTTTTTTCTGGCGTTAATATTAAAGTTAGATCAAAACTGATTAAACTTCTTTATAGAAACTTCTAGTGGAATTAATGACGACGTTATTAATTTTTTATCCGACGTTTTGTCTTCGAGAAACCATCATAAACTTAATTTTTTTAAATACGGTCCTAATATTCTGATGCTAAATTTGTGTAGCCCTTCTTATTCTGAAACTAACAATGTACCACACATTATGGTTTAATTACGTTTCGAGCCTTTTTTGACCATCATCAAGAAAGTTCTTTCAGTGTTTGTAATTTAAAGAAAGAGGTTATGAGCCTCACTGAATGTTTTTTATTTCTAATTTTAATTATTGTTTATAAGTAAGAAAAATAATCAATAAATTGATTACTGGCTATTGAAAATTATTTGTATTCCAAGACCAAACGTGATTATTAAGGATTAAAAACATCCAGTGTGGCTCATTATTTCTTTTTTAAATTACAAAAGCTAAAACAACTTATGAAATGCTGTAAGACACGGGTCCGTATTCAAAAATTTCTTGATGGTGGTCTCCAAAGATTTGAAACGTAATGAAACCATAATGTGCGGAACATTGTTGAATTGAGAATAAAAAGGGCTTCCCATATTTGGCATCAGAAAATCAAGACCGTATTTAAAAAAATGAAGTTGATGATAGTTCCTCAAAGACCAAACGTTGGATCAAAAAATTGATAACTTAAACTTTGAGTTCATAAAAAGTTGGTGTAAAGAAGTTTTGTCAGTTTCGCTCTAACTTTAATATTAACGCCAGAAAAAAATAAAATAGAAAATCCAAAAATTAGTTTTTTTTTGAGATAATTCAAAAACGAAAAGTCATATCAACGGTTTCTAGGCGTCATTTTGTTAGTCCTTTAATTGCGCAACTTTCTTCCCAGTTAACCAAATTTGTATCTCTTACAATTATCGAGATCCTCATACTGACCCTCCTTATCTTGGACACACTGTAAACGCACTGTTATTCTGGTTCTCGTTACTATTTTGAAATATATAAAATGTTACGATCATCTACAAACGTGACTGATTCATCAGTAATATTTGGACATTAAACTATTTTGAACACTTTAAAGTAATAAAATAAATTACTGTTTTTATGTCTTCGAGAATTTCAAAATAGTATTATTGTCAAATGTCCATATATTACTTCCCTCTACTAAAAGACCAAGGTAGTATTGCAATTGTGAAAAAATTACTATCCGGAATGTTTTTAAGTCTTTACGTTTCAGGGTCCCTAAATGAGAACAAACATCTTTTCTCAATGCTGTCTGTCCGTCGGTCTGTCTGTTAGTTTGTTGGAGGTATAGCTCAAAAACTACTTTTTGAATATAGACGATATTTTGTGTGTCTACCTGGCACGAAATCGAATGTACTTCCTGCATACAGGGTAAGCCCCTTAAAAAAATAAAATGTGGTTTATATTTGCTTTAAAGCAGAAACGAAAAAAAATATTATAATTTGCACATAACCTCTCTGCCAGCGTGGTCTAGTTTGCGGATGGGACCTGTCTAAAAGCGTGAGAGCAAGTATGGGAGCCCAAGTTCGAATGCCAGCGACTGCAATTTTTGTTATTTGCGCATTGATGTATTTCGAGAAGAGAAGTTCCGTGTAATCCCGTTTATAGATTTTTGTTATATTTTTGATGTTATGTGATCTTATGCCACTTGAAGATTAGAAGGCATGTTTTATAGATAGTTCTTGGTTGTTAGGGCAGGTAAAATATTTGTTAGGCATTAATTGTCATACGATGTCGTTGTATGCATTTCTAACTGACCGGCCGGCCGTCGTAAACACTTAACGTGGTTATAGAAATTTAAAATTCTTTGGTTTCATATTTAACTCTTTTGAATACTTGCAGTACCTTCCAAAATATGCTTACAGCATAATACCGACAGCTGGTCTTGGCAACGGCATATTTCAAAACAAGAAATTCCTTGTGTGTAGGTGTATAAATCAATGGTAAAAATCTGTAAAATCCGCTGTGAGTACGGTGTGCGTCGGTTGCCGCATGTTTCTGTTCGCGCTGAGTGTGGTGAGCAACGATTGCTACATCTTTTCGCCCCTTTTACGATGTTTACCCTGTATCTGTTGGGTCCTATTTTCGTCAAAGATGAAAACCTGAGAGTTATGTGCAAAATACTTCTTTTCTGTATTCCTGAGCTAAAGCAAAATTAAACAAGTGCTCACCCTGTATATATTTAACCGAAAGTATATTGGGTTTTGAGCCAGGTAGACATCTAATCTGCATGCAAAATAGCATCTGTCTCCGACAAATAATTTTTGAGCTATATCCCCAACAGACAGTCGCAATTGAGAAAACATGGTAGTTAACAGGTACTAGTTAAGCAATATTTCACCACATTTGTTTAATATTTTAGCCTTGCACTTCTGGGCGGCCAATTAACGCTTCCCGCTTAGACATCACTGTTTCTGAGAATATAGTCCGGAAGGTTTCCATGGAAAGGTTTGCTCTAAGACATGTGGCACATTGTTCATTGTGAACCCATGCATTGGAGCTAAATGTCCAAGGCATTTAACCACTATGTGTGTTGGCGCGCCTGTACCCACTACTTTTCGAGATATTCACGAATAAATGAAGAAAACATTTCGGAGCACCCTGTATATAAAAGGCATTCAATATCAAAATAATGTCTGCTATAAGAGTGGGAAAACAGGAATGGTATAACTATTTTGCAATCATATTAAAATTAGTAAATAAAAGAATACCTGCAGTCTCAAATTTATTTAACAGTTTTCAGTGTCATATTTTTCAATTTAGTAATTGATTTCGTGGACGGCATGTTGGTATTCGATTTCAGGCATTTCTTCTAATCTTACGTCGGGAAGGCTTTCTAGATAAGCCTTAAGTTCATCCTGCTTAACTGTTGCAATTTTCATTGGTTTCATTTTTACAATGATGCATTTCATCTTAAACTCCTTCTTCTTTACTCGTGGCACTTTCAGCGATAATGTGGGACACAGATAGAACACTTTTTTCTTTGGTACAAAGTCCCCTTCGATGGCGATACATGCTCGAGCTGGTGAATTATTACTTGGATAGCATTCGTCTATCTTTAGTGTCTTTCTTGGGTCTGAAAAACGGTAAATGGGAAGTGTGCATGTACTTAGGAAAAGTCAATAAATAAGAAAACTTTAGTAATGCAGTCAAATTTTACCTTATAGATCAAGTAGTAGATATGATGTTTCTAAAACATATCATATACGTTATAGGTTATAAGGCTATGCACTTTTAAATAATTTTTGACTTCAATACTGTATCATTGTGGTAACAATTTAATTCATAACTCAGCAAAATCAATGATGATTCTCGAATTGGAATTTTAAATATAGGGATATATAAGGCGTAATGTAGGACAACACATTTGAATTTGACATAAAACAAACAGTTAAAATTTGATTAAAATATCTTTTGCTGTTTTAAAAATCTTTGCATGCATGATTAGAAAAATTGCTGGAGAGGTTTGGGGTGAATAAAGTATCTTCACTGAATTGTGAAGCATCATTCAGTAAAAATATTTTTCAATATAGATGTATATTGTTTAAAATTTAACTTAATGAAGATTAACTAATCAATATGAATTACTTTGTATTCGAAAGAAAAAGTGATACACAACGCGAATAATTTAAAAATTAAATAACGTTAAAAAACTCTTGAGATTTTTATAATTGAGATTACATTAGTTATATTTGGTTATTGTTTACCTAGAGAATGAGATGCTACCGCACTAATGATTACCAAACTCAGGACTAGGGTGATCTTCATTTTGAAGAGTGTCGCATGTTATTAAATTTTTCGTCTTTTTAAACACTTTTTTGCATAAAAATAACTTTATAGCTTGTTTCGCAAATATTTTATAAGTTTTTATTAAGATATGCAGTCATATAAATTGGAATTACTACAAAAACGTGAAAAGTTTAACATAAACTGTATGATGTCTTATGTTAAATTGCCTAAAGCGTGTAACATAAAAGTTTTACATCAAAGCTCTTAAGATAATGTAATATTAATCCTTATGTTATTGCTCTTATTTTTAAATTTAAATAATTTTGCAAAACGTGACTACAATTTAAAGCAAAAATTTTTAAATCAATAACTGTAAATTTACTTAATCCCTTGCCCATCGATATTATTAAATGTTTCATTAATTGTTTGCCACTCCAATGTTTAACGTTCCTACAATTTTATTAACAAATAATATAGTACTATACTCACAAGTTACTGACAAAGTATTCTTGTAAGACTAGCGCCTTTTTAGATCATGCTATTTTGTTTAATTTTTTTTTAAATAAAATCAGGAACATTTTATTACCTAATACATTCAATTTAAAATATCACCGTACAATTTTTCAACATCAACGAAGATTTAACATTTTACATTTACATACTAAATTAAGCAACAAATTCACTCAAACTTCTTATTTCATAATACAGTTAGTTATTTTACGAAGAAGTATCATTGCTAAAGCGAAATTGCGTACTAGAAGAATTCGGTATGAAAACAATGAGAAAGAATTACATGTACTGGATTGTTAAAATGTACACGAGTATAACATATTAGGGATTTTCTCGTTGCTCATTTAGATCCTAAAACCATTATTTCATGGGCATAATAAATTATATGAACATCTTACAATGGCAGAAATGACTATTGCTTGTAGTGAAAACGCTTTTTGTATTTGTTAATTTTGTACATCTAGAGTTGGTCCAGAGTATTTTTAAATATTTACTGGTACGAGGTTTGACATGTTTATTTGTACTTCCCTTGTCTAAAAGAGGAAGAAAGTAGATATTGTAATCGCAAAAAAATCACTTTTCGAGATCTGTTCAGATCTTCACGTTTCAGGGTTCCTGGAGGTCGAAAAACAGGTGTTTTCAATTCCGTCTGTCTGTCTGTCTGTTTGTTGCCGGTATAACTCAAAAACCATTTGTTTGTGGAAAACGATATTTTGCATGCAGATTATATGCCTTCCTGGAATAAAACTTCGGTAAAATATATACAGGGCAAGCACATTAAAAAATAAAATTCTTCCTATTTTTGCTTTACCTCAAGAACTACTACTTAAATGTAAATAATATTTTGCATGTAGCTCATATTATTACCCTTGAAGACCCAGCATATACAAGGTGAGCACCTAAAAAAATACATTTTTGATTATTTTTGCTGTAACTTAGAAATAGATAAAAGTAATAATTTGCACAAAGTATAGGCTTTACACTTGACGAAAATCGGACCCAACAGATACAGGGTAAATGTAAAAAGAGTCAAAAAGGGGCAGCAAGACGAGCGTTTTTTCAATACCGCTGCGCATCGGACAGACGCCAGAGGTCCTCGATGAGCTCGTGCAATACACGAGTGCAATCAAAATCGTATTCGTAGGGGCTGTAGTTTGAATCCCACCACGAGTAATATATTTTTATTTGAAAATTGATGTAATTTGCATTACCAAGTGTTTCCTTTTATTGTTTCAGTATTATTAGTAACGTTCAGATATTTTTACCCCTAGTTTCCTTTGATTCTTAAAATTGTTTAGTGTCACAACGTTCACTTGCGAGGGAAGTGCTGAGTAAAGCATTTTACAGATTTTTATAGGTGACATTATACAAAAGGGAAAAACTGCTTTTGCTTACACAACACTAAGAATGCTATTCTCAATGTTTCTACACTTTAAAGACATTGCTGGTATTGTCTTTGCCTGCTCTATGGATTAATATAATGATAACTTCTTCCCACAAGATGGAAAAATAACCTATTCGCAGGCAGTGGCGGCTCGTGGAGGATTTTTGTGAGAAAGCCAATCACAAAACATAAAATGCCTTTTCCATTCTCTTACAGACAATATACCGAGATTTAAATATTTCTCATATGGATTGGCAAAAACTAGCATAGTGAAAAAATTTACCAAACTTTGCAGGCTAATAAAATATGAACTGAATCGAACATTTCTCTTTCATTCTTCGTTTATATATATATAGAGGTCAGGTTGAATAGGTGAAGAGTTATTTGTAAGTTTAATACAGCGTAACCTATTTAGACAACAATAACATCTATTTTATTATTTTGCAAACACACAATAAAATATACAGAAATACAGATGAAAATAGTACAGTTGTATGCGATATCCGCGACTAGAATACTTATTACATTAAATGCTTAAATCTTATTGCACGATTTGAATTTTACACGGATTGCAAGATATTTGACGTTAAAGGACAGTTAATCGAAATTAATAGCGTGGAATCTGACACACACTCTATAGTTGATCAAAGTGATAGAACTAGAAGCATGTTAATCTCGAGGTTCCATTAATATGTTTGTACTAGCAATACTCGGAATTCAACAAAATAAAGTTTTTACTGCAATGGTAGAGTCATTTATGTTATTGTAAGGTGTTCGCATAATTGTATTATACACATTATTATAAATACTGGTTGTTTGCAGTTAAATATTAAATAATTATATGTTCGACATTGAAATGTTTCCGATTTCATCATTTCTTCTTTAGATCACTTTGACTTTTGGTTTCTATTATTGTGTTTCTTTTTAGCGGTATTTCATAACAAAAAATAAAAGGCAAAAATTAAAACGCCACGAACAGTTAAATATCGACTAATAACAAGAATCTGACTTCTTTTAAAAGTTTTATATGACACGTTTAATGCAATTGACCAACTCACATAATCATGAAGATTAAGATGAATTGTTCACGTTTTTGTAATACCATTTTAAGTTCTCCTAGCCCCCAATAAAAATATAATTACATGTTTGTAAAACAGATTATAACGATAAGTCCGTGCAAGAAGACGCTTAAAAGCGAAATTGGAGTAACATATGATATTTCTAAATTCAGATTATGCTAATTCTGTGTCTTGAAATCGTTGGAGATTGAGAAGCTACCACCTCTAGGCAATGGTAAACATTAATAAAATATTTTCATATAATTTCTTACTGCACATCAAATTTATACTTCTTATTCTTCTTCTTTTCTATAATTTAGGACTAAGTCCTGTTATTTCTAATTCTTCCTCTTAATCTTAGGATGCTGAGATCCAGCTTTCGTGCCATCGCTTTGGGGATCGTGCTTGGCGTCTCTTTGTGTTCGGCTTCTTCTTCATTATAATTTTTGCCAATCGGTTGTCGTCCATTCTATTTGCATGGCTCTTCCATTTGCTTCGTCATGTCTTCACCCTTGTCATAATATCTTAAACCCCGCACGTTTCCCTGATATTTTCGCTACTTATTTTGTCTTGGGTCTAGGGTAACTTCTGCATGGACCAATTAAAAATTTATTTTTAGTAATTTATTTTTCGACATACAGGACAATTAGATTTCATAGGCTTAAAAAATAGGATGTAGTCACCTAGATTTATTGTTACTTCCTTCGTCTAAAAGACGAAAGAAGTATTGTAATCGCGAAAAAATCAACTTCCGAGATTTCGACGAAACACAGGTTCTCCCAATTTCGTCTGTCTGTCTGTTGCCGGTATAACTCAAAAAGTATTTGTTGGAGGAAGACGATACTGTGCATGCAGATTATATGCCTTCCTAGCATGAAACTGAGAAAGTTTCGGTAAAATATATACAAGGTGAGCACCTTAAAAAAATAAACTTCTGCTTATTTTTGCTTCAACTCAAGATCTGTTACTTAAATGAAAGTAATGTTTTGCACATAGTTCAGGTTTTTACCGTAGTCAAGTAAGGACATATTTTGGACCCAACATATGCAGTCCGTTTTCCGAGCTTAAGCATAGGGATCTCGGTTATCTTAAGAGATGCGAAGTCGGTTAAATTAGGGAAAAGCTGCGTATTTTTCCGCTGATTAATAATCTGGAAATAAATTTGACCTGTCATTTTTAGTTTTCAGGATATCGCAAACAATTTGGAATTTCCAGTTTTGGTTTTTATTTTTTATTCGAAAACAAGTCAACTCAGCCATTTTTAACCAAAACATTACTGAGACGCTCTTCAACAAGGAACTCAAAAATAATATTACAATAAATTGCCCTAGCGTTTTTTTTTCTTGTGGACGCCATATTGGATTTACTTTTCTTTGAATGTAGATTTCTTTACTGATTAGAAAAATGTGTAACACTTTATGTTTTAGTACTCAGTTTATCGAAATATTTAGGTTCTAAATGTTTTTGAAGAGTGCCATTGAAACAAACGTCACCTCCGTCTAATAACTGATAAGTTTTATTTTTTGAAGGAGGAAGAAAATAATAGCACTTGAAGCAAAGCCGATAAAACTTTTTTTTTTGCAAAAACATTTATGAAAGCAACCAAAACAAACAGAACAAAAACATTACCGAAAAGCTGATGCTGAGAACTGTCCCCCTTCGTTTCACCCAATAATCCGACCCATACATTTAGTCCAAACCGCACCTGAGGTCTCCGTTCTTGTCGAACGCGGGGATTTTTAATGTCGGTTGAACATTCCCGAATTGGTAAATCTAGATTCATCAGTCCATATGACGTTATTAAGGAAATGCTGTATTTGATCCATAAAAACCCGCAGAATTCTACCCTTCTTTCCCTATCCCCAGGATGAAGGGTTTAAGTCGGAAGAATTTTATTAGCGATTCCTGTTGAGGGTTCTCCATACTACTTGATGTTGCAAATTTAACTGTAGTCTAATTTCTCTCATTGATCTATGGCGATATTCTTAGAGCTATGTAATAAATAAAACAAGCAAAAACTATTATTAAAAATAAGGCTAAAATAAATGCGATTTTACCATTTTTTATATTTCTGCTTCGTTTTTAATGAATCTACCATTATAACTTTGTTTGGATCTCCTAAATGAACCATACTGACCCAGATTCCTATGAAGGCATAAAAATAACCGATATTTGACAACTCTTTCTGGAAAACGTTGTAGGTATGTTTCAGCTGTTACTTGAACATTATGAAAGCAATCTGAAACATTTCTTTACTTATGTGACATGGCATTAAAAATAGTATGTAAAATTTGTTTGAAAGTCCGGTAGTAACTCAATTCCATAGTAAACTTTAATTTTTTGCTTTTGTACACTTCTGTCAAGTGATAAATTGTTTTAACCCTGGACCTAGTACGTGTCTTGAGGCTTCTTATAGTTTTACTTCCGTCGTCTAAAATACGAAGGAAGTATTGTAATCCCAAAAAAATCACCTTCCGAGATTTCTTCAGATCTTCAGGTTTCAGGGTCCCTAGATGACGAAAAACAGGTTTTCTCAATTCCGTCTGTTTGTCTGTCTGTTGTCGGTATAACTCAAAAACTAATTGTTGGAGGAAGACGATATTTTGTATGCAGATTATATGCCTTCCTGGCATAAAACCGAGACAATTTTGGAAAAATATATACAGGGTGAGCACCTTAAAAGAATAAAATTCTTCTTGTTTTTGCTTTAACTCAAGAACTGTTACTTAACTGAAGGTTATATTTTGCACATAGCTCAGGCTTTTACCCTTGAAGAAAAAGGTCATATTTTGAACCCAAGATATACAAGGCGAGCACCTCAAAAATAAATTTTTGTTTGTTTTTGCTTTAACTTAGAAATAAATAAAATAATAATTTGCACTTAGTTCAAGCTTTACATTTCACGAAAAGAAATGAAGTTTTACTCCATCAGGATAATAGCGATAATATCGAACAATAAATAACAGTGAAAACACCCAAATCGCCACAACTAAATGAAACAGTAAAAGTAAATCTTTCTCCACTACCAAAATATGTAAAAAATATGAATGGATGAATTCACAGTCATTACCAGGGGAACTATGAAGAAAGTAAACCTAACCAAATAAATGAAGTACTGCACCGATAAGAAAAACTTTAATTTCACACCTTTCAGAATCCAGACTCTTAACAATCTCAGTAAATAAAATAATAGGAGAACTAGTTAAACTTGGATACTCAGTACAGAAAGTTGCCAAATTATACAATAAGGGCTGAAAACCAATGAGTCTATATTCTATAAAATTAACTAATAATAATAAAGCCAGGGCATTAACTAGATTTTGTCAATTGAGCCTAAAAGAAAATCTAAGCAGACGTCCCAACGTAAACATTGCCAGACGTACGGACACAAGCACAATTATTGTAAGTTAGAGCTCTGCTGCATTAAATTCAGAGGCAACACCCCTATACAAAAAAACAGACGGACAGGCGGGCAGGCAAACAGGCAAACAGGCAGACAGGCAGACACAATGAATTGAAAAAACCTGTGTTTCGTCATCTAAGCACCCTGATCGTGAAGATCTGAAGAAATCTCGGAGGTTGATTTTTTTGCGATTACAATACTTCCGTCGTCTTTTAGAAGAGAGAAGTCACTACGATGTGTCAATTACTAAAATATTTTTAATAAGTGAATTTAAAGAAAACCTTTTGTTAGTTGAGCTGGACAAATAACTAATCAATTAGTTTTTTTTCTATTTTGTATTTATATTGTAATCTTGTAACATCTCTATAATGCTACTATTCCTTTCAATAACATTTGACAACTAAATAATCTATTCCTTAAAATCTTCGTCCACATGCGAAAATGTGCCACGTTTTTAGAACTAAACAACTACACTTTTTAATGTGTCATGATATTTGCTGATTAACATTTCAACATAAAATTATATGGACAAAACATCACGTTTTGACAATAATATTGCTTTATAATTTATTGCTACATATAAACAATTCATTTTATAATTTTAAACTTAACTAAATAGTTTAATGTTCAAATATCACTGATGGTACAGTCACGTTTTTGTATACCTACTGTTAATATTTTATAGATTTTCCATAACTTTAATGTGAGGTAATAAATCTATAACGGTAGCGATAACCACAGGCGGAATACTATTTAAACCAAAAAGTTCTCCATAACCGCACACTTCATTCAAAATGAAGGTCAGTTACGTGTTATGTTTGGCAATAGTCGGTTTAGCCGCATCTCAGGCTACAGGTAAACATTTGTTGTTAAATTGTATTTAGTAGTGTTATTTAGCAATCATCCATAGGCGCCAACTTTTTGTTATTGCTTTCAGTTGTTTACTATTTTTGACTATTAAATATTGCGTAGGCATAAAGGCTAATAACGAAGTTTTCTACGTTGTCGGTTTAATTTCTGTTTTGCATTTAAAAATATCAATTCTAATAATTTCGAATACAGATACAAACTTTCCACGTCTAAATAGTACACCAATGGTACCGATTTAAAGTCTGTGGAATGTACCGATGTATAATTTAAACCCTCAATTTACAGATTTAAAAGCTGGAGCTATGGCCGTTTGTAAACCAATTTTCGATTCATCTTTAAGAGCTTGCGTCGGGGTCAGTTATGACGTAATACCAGAAAAACGACTATTTTTAACATGCACTACATTATCAATTAAAACCACCACCGCTCCCGATGAGTCGGATGAGTCCGATGAATCCGATGCGTCGGATGAATCAGATAATTCCAAGAAGTCCCATGATTCCAATGAACTTGAGTACCGCCTACAATGCTTGGTTGTGGATGCTGAAAAATTGGAAGTAACAATGGTAGAACACGACAAATTAAAAGAGTATATAGATAGCGTCCCCGATGTCTAACTATTTAGTAGGCACCCTCTTAATAAACCTGTAAACTAAACGTTGTTCAATAAATTGAACTTCCACCTTGATTAGTTTTAATTATTTAATTATTTTAATCGCTAGTGTTTTCGCTTCACCTACTTTGACTATTGTCATTATAGTAAATATGATATGAATGCTTATTAAAATAGATCAAGCTTTATCTTTATTTTAATAATACTTCGTCTAGCAAAGCGCATACGCATACAAGCTAGAATGTGTTCATAAGCTGCTATCAGTGCTTTAATATCCCAGTACAATTTACTTTTCCAAATGTGATACCTTTAAAATGTCATAATATCGGAAAGCAAATTGCTGATGGTACGAGGGCTGTTCTATAAATTGTTAGTTGCAAGAAAACTACAAAATAAAAAAAAATAATTTCATTGATTTTCAAAGTATTCCCCCTTAGCCATAATACACTTCTTCATTCTTTGAAACTACTGCTCGAAACATGGGGAGTTGCGTTGTCATGGTGCAATAAAATTCCACGCAAACCAGTTCGTGGCCGATCACTACACAATTTTTGGAAGACTTGTGTTCGTTTTACGTTTATTCTGAATGGTAGTGGCTTAAGCTATAGCCACGGATATAGCTGAATTTCGTTAATCTATTTCAGAAGTAATATCTTCAGTCGATTCAATTGAGGCAGGGCATATTATAGTTTCCTTTAATGCATCTTGGAGCTCGGTCCAGTCTACATATCTGTGACTTAATCTTGGAAAGGGGTGTTTAGCTACGGGAGTGCTATAAAATGTGATTAAGATGGGAAGGTGGTCCTATTCAAGCTCTGTTAGTACGGTTTGTATTATCGATGCTGAAACGTCTTTGAACAAACATATATCCAATATATCAGGTTGGCGGTCTCTTCTATATGGACAGTGGTTTGGTTCAGTGGGCGCTGACAATTGAATAGCGTTATTTGAAATAGAGCTCTGCAGCCTATTTCCACTTGGATTGTTGGTTCTACAACCCCAGAGAGTATTTTTTTAATTGTAATCACCAATAGCTAGTGTTGGGGTATCACTGCTAAAGAAAGTTGAGAGATCTTCTTCTAGTAATCGTGTATTTGGTGGTTTATGAACTGTAATAACCTTTATATTTCTCTTGTTTTAAAGTTCTAAATTAACAACAACTGCTTCAAGGTTAGTTAGTCGCTTAATAATTATAGCGACGCTTTCTGATGAAAATGCGTCTTACGATCCTGCCGATAAATATCGTACTGTGGTATTTTTAGCTTTTCACCGTTTGCTAACAGTAGTATGGCGGCACCTAAATTGGAGCAATCCGCGAATTAAACCGCGAATTAAATCCGCGGATTGATCTAATTAATTTCGCGGTTTGATCTAATTAATCACATATGAAGTTTGATATGTAATTTACATATGTGCTACTGATTAAATTACGCGGTGGCCATTTTTAATTTGCTTCTGGAATTACACGGCGGCCATCTTGGTTTTCTGGCGCGAATATTTTTAATTTTGAATTTTCGCGGAAATATTTGATTTTCAAACTGGTAGATCTTCCGTCTCCCTCATCGAAGCTACTCTCTCTCTCATGCACGGAGGCCATTTTAATTTCTCGCGAATATTTGAATTTTAAATTTTTTTCAGATTTTTCTAAGTCCCTGTTTTGAATTTAATTTCTCGGGTGTCGTCCATCTTGGTTTTCTCACATTTATTTTAATTTAAAAAAAGCTTCCTGCGATGTCCCATGGCTGGAGTCGAACCAGCGATCACAGCATTACGAGTACGAAGCCTTAACCAACTGGGCTATCGAAGCGATCGAGGTTAAAGGAATTAAACATAGTCACTTACGTGTCACGAGCCCAGCTTTAAACAAACTATTTTTTAAAAAAGGTTATGTATGAAATTGGAAATGCATTACCTGTGTTGTTAAATGACTTGTAGTAATTTTATAAAACTGATTTTACGGTTGGATGTGTCATAATTAATAATTTTATAATTTGTGCCTGCTATATGGCTGGATTAACGAGATCCTCATTGTCCCTACCTACTATTGGAAATTTCCGTCTAAGTTCCCTTTAAATGTTATTTTCGACTGAGTTTTAGCCGCTTATAAATTACAACAGCTAGTTTAAAATTAAATGGGCGATCGGTCACAATTATATATATCAGCAATAACATGAACAAGAAGATATACGTATTGCTTGAGTAAGAAAGAGATAAACATATAATCCGTTCACGACCTTTTTGGGACAGAGCTGGCTATTATTTTTCTTTTCATGTTGGACTAACTGATTCGGTGATGTAGCGGATGCAACTTTTTTTCTGTCAGTGTCTGTTCGACATTTTCTTGCCATCACATTGCCAAACTTATTATTTTAATATTCGTAAGAAAATAAATGCTTTATCAAGTGTTTAAAAGTAATTTTAATTTGCGTCAAAGGAAAAATCAAAATGCCCAATATAATTTTGTTACAACAAAAAATTTCCATTAAACGATGCTAGTTGCAGTTTAAAAAGGACAGACCAGATCTAAAAGAACACGAGTTGATGTCGAGACTAGAGAGAGAGATCAGGCAACAATGTACCTATTCAGAAAATATAACCTTAAACTGAAAACAACCTAACCTAACAGAAATAGTGTCAGTTTGCATTAGGGAGTTTAGTTGCCGCAGAGGTACTGCCAACAATATTACTAGATGGTCATAGCCTCACCTGACCCAAAAAGATCGTGAACGGCTTATATTAGCAAGTATTGGAGAAGGCTTGACTAATTTTAATTATGACATTTGTTAACTAAACATAAAATAAAAGCACGCAAAATTACGAAAATACGTAGAAAATTTATAAAAATCGGCATCTTGTAACATTAAATTCTGCAAAAACGACAAAAAACAATTAAAATGGCCTCCGTGCATGAGAGAGAGAGTAGCTTCGATGAGGGAGACGGAAGATCTACCAGTTTGAAATTCAAATATTTCCGCGAAAATTCAAAATTAAAAACGACACCTGTGAGAAGTGCGCGCGCAGAAAACAAAGATGGACGACACACCGCTAAGTTTAAATTCAAAAACTGGGACTTAGAAAAAAATCTGAAAAAATTTAAATTTCAAATATTCGCGCCAGAAATCCAAGATGGCCGCCGAAGCCCGACGCGTAATTTTAATCGGAAGCTAATGCGTAATTTAATTAGTAGCCCATGTGAAAATTAATTAGATCAAACCGCGAAATTAATTAGATCAAACCGCGAAATTAATTAGATCAAACCGCGAAAATTAATTAGGTCAATCCGCGAATCAAAACCGCGAAATCCGCGAATAAATCCGCGAATTAAACCGCGAATCCGCGAATCAATTAAAAGTGGTGGGGGATTTCTCTCCCCATTCTACTGCTAAATGCGTTTTGGGTGACTATTAATATGTCTATATTGTGTCTTGCTAGAAAAACGATGATAAATGCTCTTTGTTTTAATAAACCATCGACATTAAAGTTCGCGATAATTAGATGAGATAGGATGTGTGGTGAGTTATTTGCAATTGAAAAGGGAGGGAATCAATGAAAAGATAAATGGGATTATTTGATCATGAAAAGGAGTTAATATGTTTCAAATTGATTGGATTAGGCCAGTGATAGATAACGGTTGAGGAGAATTAGAAAAAGTTTGTTGAGCATTGCTGGAAGGTGTTTGTGTCATATTCTTGGGTTACAAAGTTATATATATTTGGTTTTTCTGCTGTGGGCTTTTGTTGTGTAGGTGTCGTTTTCATATTGAGACTTATTAGAGATGGGCGCGTGAGTGAATTTTTGCTCACGTCACGCACGTTTCACGCTTGCTTTAAACAGTCACGTTCACGCACGTTCACGCTCACGTTCACTCACGTTCACGGCGTGACACGCCACTCACGACGTGACACGCAGCTTTTACTTATTTCAAAATTTAAATTCAGATAGAAGAGAATGTTCAAATTTAAAACCAATGAAAAAACCCTAAAGAGAACTAAAAATATGTTTTGCACCTGACATAATTTACGTGATATGTTGCAATCAGAATAGTTGAAATAAAAAGAAAAAAATGAAAATTGACTACAATAACTTCGACAAGGGATAAATACTGATTTCTCGCAAATATATTTCTTGCAGATGTCTTCAAAGACATTACTTTTAATACCAAAAGCTGTCATTGGAATTGACATTTCCTTTATTGGTAGGCAACACTTTTAATTCGTAGGTTTGAAAGTACTTTTACGTACAAGGATCAACATTTTCAGCGTTAAGGCGAGTATACAAAAAAAACATTACTTTTATTAGAATAATAAGTTCATCTACACAAGTACACAATAAATTGGTTTAAAATTAAAACTTAATCAACATTTTCAGTGTTAAGTCGAGTATACAAAACAAAACATTAGGTACTTTTCTAAAAATAGGTTCATCTACACATCTACACAATACATTTTTGGTTTAATAATAAAACATAATTAATATTTTCAGCGTTAGCCGAGTATAAAAAACAAACCATTACTTTTATTAGAATAATAAGTTCATCTACACATCTAAACATTAAAATGTTGATTTAAAAATAATATGTAATCAACATTTTCAGCGTTAAGTCGAATTCTGCGCTCTTCTAAAATTCTAGCAGCTTTAGAAAATACTCTTTCGCTTGTAGCGGCACTTGCCGGTATGTTTAAAAAAAGTTTTTTTAACAGTGGCGTATTTACACTGTTTTTCCAAAATTCTAAAATGTCATCTACATTTCCGAATTTTAATGTAACATACTAATTTAGTTCTGTTTCGACATTATCCTAATTACATGTGTCATCGTCAGAGCTATCTCTAAGTGTAGAAAGATAAGAATCTGATGCTGATGTACCAGTTTTGAGTCGTTTGCTATGTATGTCATCATTATCATCTATAGTTTTATTTGCATTATAATCTTCTCTTTTATGTAAAGGTATGAACTTTAAATATTTATAATTAGGGTCCAAAAATAAAACCACATAATGTAACTTGTTTGGCACAATTTGTGATTTAATGAATTTAAAAGTTGCTGCCCCCTGCAGCTTTTTATTCGTTACTAAATATTTAACGTGAAATTAACGTGAAACGTGAATCACGCCTTGGAAATTTTCACTCACGTTCACTCACGTTCACGTCACGATTTTCAAATATTAGTCACGTTCACAACGTGACACGCCGTGACACGACGTGACACGACTGTTTTCACGTCACGCGCCCATCCCTAAGACTTATGTAGTAGCTGCATACTCGGTAGTTCGCAGGACGTTCGCCACCGCAGTTTACACATTGTGGTTTTTGTGCTCGTGTTTTAGTACATTGCGAATAGTAATGCATATCAGTGTATTTAACGCATCTTGCCTGTAGGTGGCTGCAATTTTGTGTGTGACCTAAACGTTGACAATTAGTGCACTTGGGAAGTATTTACAGCTACACTATTGTGTTTAGGTTCAATTCGTATTATGCAGTGGTTCAATTTAGTCAGTTGAAAAATGGCTCTTGCTTTTTCTGTGTTTGTAAGCTCAATGGCGCAGATTGGTATAGGATGTTTATTTTTCAACAATCTGGTTACCCCTAAAACGGAAAGTTGCTTCGAAGAAAGTTCGTCTAATATTTCTTTGTCTGTGATGAAAAGAGGAATGTTTCTAATTATCACAGATAGATTTGAATTTTCCGGATTGCGGAAAGTTTAGAACTATTTGCATTGAACATTATATTTGGAAGATAATTTCTGATTTTAAAATACAATTTAAACAACATTTGACAGAAAATTCTATATCTTTAAAGATCACATGCTTCTTTGATTTTTTTATGAAGTATAGTGAACATGCTTACAAACAGATTTTTTACAAAAAATCTTATTTCAAGACAATAATTAAAGAAATCTGTAAAGAGTGTTACTCCAAACTTCCCTCGAAGTGGACGTTGTGACTCTAAATAATTTTAAAATAAAAAGGAAATTAGGCTTAAACATATCTTAACATTTCTATTAACACTGAAACAATAAACGAACACACTTGGTAATTAGAATTACATAATTAATAAAACTAAAGATTTCGTCTTGATCCACATATATTTTAAAAAAATTCCCGAACGTTTTCGGCTTATGCCATCTTCAGGGGACGTTCTACAAAATAATTGACAATTAAACAAACTTTATAACAAACTAAAAATGACTTACAATTAACAAACAAACAAAATCACAAATAAACAGCACAAACTCGCTACAATTGCCACGGTGGGTTGACTAGAACTGGCAAACAAATACAGCGGAACATGCGCGCCGATAAAAGAAATTGTAAAAAGCGAAAGGGACCCCATTAAAAATACTTAAGGGATCGGCAAACTTTTAAAATACTCCGATCCTGCAAATATTAATTGATCGTTTAAATTGACCTGTGACTTATTAGACAAAACGATCTCCAAACTCTCAGCAATGTTGAGCTTCACTCCCTTATCGAAATAATGTAAGATTCTACAAAAAGACTCCCTATCGAAATTATGATCGTTTTCGTTGATATGTACAGCAAAGTTCGATTCAATTTTGGTTTTTCTAATGCAATTAAGATGTTCGCTAATTCTGATGTTGAAAGCTCTACCGGTCTGTCCTATATATGTAGCTCCACAATTGCAAGTCAAGCTATAAACGCCATTTTTCTTTAGGGAGCCAATTTGGTCTTTATTTTTCACCAAGAGAGTTTGTAAAATGAAAAAATTGGAAAAAGTAACATTAAAATCATTACTAGCAAATAATTTTTAGATAAGAAACTCAAAGAATTATTAAATGTTAACTTCAAATATAGTATAAAAAATAGTAGTCAATTCATAAGCAAACTTATAATTCTTTAACTTTCGAACATAACTTAACCTTTATTTCTTTTGACGTTACAAATTTATTCACATCAGTTCCTATTTTAGATTGCATAAACATTATTAAAGATAAGTTAATAAATAGTGCAATTTCAGACGCAGAATTAGAAGCAATAATGGATCTTTTGGATATATGCCTACGACAAAATTTCTTTACTTTTAATAACATTCTTTATTCTCAAACAGATGGTCTTGCTATGGGCAATAATCTCAGCCCACTCCTAGCCGATATTTTTATGGATAATCTTGAATCTCAATTCCTAAACTCCGATGATCCAGTTGTCAAAAATATTGTTTTCTGGGTAAGATATGTAGATGATTGTTTTTGTGTAGTTAAAAATTTTAATTTCAACATATTAGATTCTATTTTAAATTCTCTTAATAATTGTCATTCTAATATAAAATTCACTCACGAACTTGAATCAAATAATCAACTAAACTTCTTAGATTTAACAGTAATTAAAAATGTTAATGACATATCATTTAAAATATATCGGAAGCCCACTCATACTGATCATTGTATAAACTATCATTCTAATCACCCTATGTGCCATAAAACAGCTTTCTTTTATTCTATGTTTCATCGTCTACATATCGTACCCCTCTCTTACGAAGATTACGTGTTAGAACTTAAAACATTACTATATATTGCCATAAAGAACGACTTCCCCATATATATCATCAGAAAAATTTTCGAACAAAAGAGAAAGAGTATATTTGAGTCCTTCTGCTACCCTATAATTTCTCCACCTATACCCAAACCTTATTTCTCCATTCCTTTTGTGGGAAAAATTTCATATTCTTTCAAAAAATTATTTGCTAGTAATGATTTTAATGTTACTTTTTCCAATTTTTTCAATTTACAAACTCTCTTGGTGAAAAATAAAGACCAAATTGGCTCCCTAAAGAAAAATGGCGTTTATAGCTTGACTTGCAATTGTGGAGCTACATATATAGGACAGACCGGTAGAGCTTTCAACATCAGAATTAGCGAACATCTTAATTGCATTAGAAAAACCAAAATTGAATCGAACTTTGCTGTACATATCAACGAAAACGATCATAATTTCGATAGGGAGTCTTTTTGTAGAATCTTACATTATTTCGATAAGGGAGTGAAGCTCAACATTGCTGAGAGTTTGGAGATCGTTTTGTCTAATAAGTCACAGGTCAATTTAAACGATCAATTAATATTTGCAGGATCGGAGTATTTTAAAAGTTTGCCGATCCCTTAAGTATTTTTAATGGGGTCCCTTTCGCTTTTTACAATTTCTTTTATCGGCGCGCATGTTCCGCTGTATTTGTTTGCCAGTTCTAGTCAACCCACCGTGGCAATTGTAGCGAGTTTGTGCTGTTTATTTGTGATTTTGTTTGTTTGTTAATTGTAAGTCATTTTTAGTTTGTTATAAAGTTTGTTTAATTGTCAATTATTTTGTAGAACGTCCCCTGAAGATGGCATAAGCCGAAAACGTTCGGGAATTTTTTTAAAATATATGTGGATCAAGACGAAATCTTTAGTTTTATTAATATTTAAAATGGTCCACGACAACGATTTTCGTATTATTAATAGAATTACATAAATTTTTCAAATAAAAAAAATACCCTGGTGGGGTTCGAACTACAGCGCCTGCGATTACGATTTCAACTCCGCCCGTTTGATGCACGCGCTCATCGAGAACCTCTCTCGGCTGTAAGATGCGTGGCATTATTAAACAGAAATCACTTGTTGTTGCCCCTTTTTGTCTCTTTTTACAGTTACCCTATATCTGTTGGATCCCATTTTCGTCCAGTGTAAAGCCCGAGGTATGTGAAAATGACAATTTTATATATTTCTCAATTAAAACAAAAATAAACAACAGTTTGAAGGTCCTTGTATATGTTGAATCCAAAATATGTTCTTTTCCTACAAGGCTAGAAACTTGAGCTGTGTGCAAAATATTACTTTCATTTAGGTAATAGTTCATCAGTTAAAGCAAAAATTTGAATGATTTTATTTTTTTAACCTAGCTTCCTTAGCTTTTGAGTAATTTTTTTTTGCAGAGAATCCGTGCAGCACAATTGGGAAAGCACTAGGCTTGAATTAAGATTGGATTCGGGCTCGGTGAGACCATTCACAGTTGACACCAAATTAACTGTGTTCAACTGAGAACCGCAGACCTAAAAGATAAGGTCAGCACATCACCAAAATACACACCTCACACTAGGTATGGGCGCGTGACGTGAAAACAGTCGTGTCACGTCGTGTCACGGCGTGTCACGTCGTGAACGTGACTAATATTTGAAAATCGTGACGTGAACGTGAGTGAACGGGATTGAAAATTTCCATGGCGTGATTCACGTTTCACGTTAATTTCACGTTAAATATTTAGTAACGAATAAAAAGCTGCAGGGTGCAGCAACTTTTAAACGTAATTAAATCACGAATTGTTACATTATGTCGCTTTATTTTTGGACCCTAATTATAGTTCATACCTTCACATAAAAGAGAAGATATTCGTTCGACTGTAAAGGAAATCCTAGAGCAAATCCAAATATACGAAAATGCAAATAAAACTATAGCTGATAATGATGAAATACATAGCAAACGACTCAAAACTGGTACATCAGCATCACATTCTTATTTTTCTACACTTATTAGAGATAGCTCTGACGATGACACATCTAATGATGATGATGTCGAAGCAGAACTAAATTATTATGTTAAATTAAAATGCGGAAATGTAGATAAAAATTTAGGATTTTGGAAAAACAGTGTAAATACACCACTGTTAAAAAAATTTGCTCGAGAATTTTTAAACATACCGGCAAGTTCGGCTACAAGCGAAAGGGTAGTTGCTACAGCTGGGCGAATTTTAGAAGAGCGCAGAACTCGACCTAACGCTGAAAATGTTGATTACATATTATTTTTAAATCAAAATTTTAATGTTTTGTTTTGTATACTCGGCTTAACGCTGAAAATGTTAATTACGTTTTATTATTAAACCAAAAATGTATTGTGTATAGTCTGTTCGCTAAACATAAAAACACAAAGTGGCCTTTGATTTCTAAAATTACACGATTGTACTTCCAAAATGCATCTTTTGTCTAGGAATGTACTTACAAAAAGTTAATAAAACAAATAGGTTAAGAGTGTGACATTTAATTAGCATCTGTCATAACTAATTTTAAGGATGTTAAACAAATACTGTGTTGGATACTATTGATGTAGCATTTATTAGTAAGTATTTTTATTACATTTTATAAAAGTTGTCATTTTTAAATTCAAAGTCACTTTTATGCAAGTATGGAAACCTGTGCAAAACAAAATACAGAATCCCTAGCAGACAAATTTTATATATATGCCAACTTCAAAAAAATTTATATCTTTTTGTGTTTACTGAATGGCCTATAGATGTGTAGATGAACCTGTTTTTAGAAAAGGACTGTTTTGTTTTGTATACTCGATTCAACAGTGAAAATGTTGATTACGTTTTATTTTTAAACCAATTTATTGTGTACATGTGTAGATGAAATTATTATTCTAATAAAAGTAATGTTTTGCTTTGTATACTCGCCTTAACGCTGAAAATGTTGATCCTTCTACATAAAAGTACTTTTAAACCTACGAATTAAAGGTGTTGCCTAGCAACATATACATTCTGTACTCATACCAATAAGGGAAACGTCAATTTCAATGACAGCTTTTGGTATTAAAATTAATGTCTTTGAAGACAGCTGCAAGAAATGTATTTGCGAGAAATCAGTATTTATCCTTTGTCGTAAGTTATTGTAGTCAATTTTCATTTTTTTCTTTTTATGTCAACTATTCTGATTGCAACATACCATAACATACCGTAAATTATGTCACTTGCAGAAACATATTTTTAGTTCTCTTTACGGTTTTTTTCATTGGTTTTAAATTTGAACATTCTGTTCTATCGGAATTTAAATTTTAAAATAAAAGCTGCGTGTCACGTCGTGAGTGGCGTGTCACGCCGTGAACGTGAGGGAACGTGAGTGTTTCAAGCAAGCGTGAAACGTGCGTGACGTGAGCGAAAACTCACTCACGCGCCCATCTCTACCTCACACCATGGTTGCTGTGCAAGCATAAAAGACGAGCTCCAACTTTATAACACGAATCCGGGGCAAGGTGAGCATTGTACCGCCAGACGCAAGCGTATGAAGCACAGCCTATACACCACAAGGTAAAATGAGGTTACCGACAATACATACATACAAAAATATTTTGGTTTTCGTTTTCTTATTGAACGTTGATTATTATGTCATTTGGCATGGAAATATCTGCAAAGAACTCTTTTTCCAGACAAATTATTTAGTAACCAGAAAATCCTGCAATTTTACAATTTTAGCTAGGAGAATACAGCAAAAACATCTTCACTCAGATTCATGCAACAATAGCAGAAATAAAGAAAGATAACCTCAGCTCCATTTGGAGTAACCTTAAACTGCTATTATGTAAAGTTGTACAACACAGATATTTCTTGATGATCTATTGATCACCAAATAAACGTTTGCTTCATTTTAATTTTTTACCAGCTTTTGTATAACTTTTTTGACATCTAAATGTATTACGATGGTGTGTAATCTTTTTTAATTTTTTTGACACACGACTTCTTTTTAAAGATTTAAAGGCTAATATTCCTCTTTTCTAATCATATATACAGTGTGTTTCACTTTACATGGAAGCACCCCTGTATTTTCTTTGTTTTTGTATGAATCGATTTGAATTTTTTACCAGTTGTACAACCCACCAAGAGGCATCTATTCATGTCCTGGAGTGCAAATGAAGTTTTTGGCCTTGCCTACTACGATCAAGAACTTGGGTCGTATTGTCAATATTTGGTATCGCGTTAGAGTTACAGCAAAAAGTTATTAAGAAAAGTTGTTTAGAATCAAAATAATACCCCAAATACCGATTTTCGTTTAATAATTCGAATTTTTAATTTTTATCCAAAAATTTGTCCAAGTCCCAAATTTCAACTTTTAATTTGGTATTAAATGGTGCCATAGGTAAACAACATCTTTATTATTGTTGCAAACGTCATTAGATTTTAATAATGGCTGAATTACGTTTAACTGTAGCTGAGAAAGTAGAAATTATTAGAATTACTGGTAAAAATGCAAGATCCAATAGAGAAGTAGCTAGAATATTTAATGGAAGGCATCCAGGGCGTGCACCTTTTTTCCTGGCACATAGTTTCTGACGATGCAAGCAGCGGCAAATTTTCGATGGTGCAATAGTTACATTTAATGCCATATCTCAGGAGGATTAGCGTCATAAACCGCCAAAATCATTGCCTCCGAGGGATGCTCTCGAACTATTCTTCTTGGTCTGGGGTTAACAACATTTCCAGTTAAATTAAAAAGTTGATTAATTTTTGAAACAGTTCCAGGATAAATAGGTGCACGCCCTGGATGTCTTCCATTAAATATTCTAGCTACTTCTCTATTGGATCTTGCATTTTCACCATTAATTCGAATTATTTCTACTTTCTCAGCTACAGTTAAACGTAATTCAGCCATTATTAAAAGCTAATGACGTTTGCAACAATAATAAAGATGTTGTTTCTCCATGGCACCATTTGATACCAAATTAAAAGTTGAAATTTGGGACTTTGGCAAATTTATGGATAAAAATTAAAAATTCGAATTATTAAATGAAAATCAGTATTTGGGGTATTCTTTTGATTCTAAACAACTTTTTTTAATAACTTTTTGCTGTAACTCTAACGCGATGCAAAATATTGACAATAAGACCCATGTTCTTGATCGTAGTAGGCAAGGCCAAAACCGTCATTTGCGCTCAAGGACATGAATATATGCCTCTTGGTGAGTTGTACAACTGGTAAAAAATTCAAATCGATTCATACAAAAACAAAGAAAATACAGGAGTGCTTCCATGTAAAGTGAAACACACTGTATAATACACATATATTGCTAGTAGCGCCTGGAAACGTCAGAAAACATTACGGCGCCGACATAGTCTCACTTAGAGTATAACGCGTCTCGTGCGCATGCGTGAGAATTCGAACTCCGCCTTTAGAAGCGAATTTTAAACTTGACCATTTCCCCATTGGACGGACGACGCCGCCGCGCTTGCGCACAGCTCACCATTATACATTGAAGAGTTGGTTGTCTGTCTCATTTCCTTGGTGAGTTTCCCACTCATAGCCGCTAGCAATATAGTAAGTATTAGATATATGTTTCTAATAAAACACATTTACAAAGTCTGAAGTCGAAGTTTAAATAAACTGCTCAACTACAGGTCTAAAGAGTAGCTTCAGAATGTGTAGTTCAAAACGTGACCACCGAACTTCTGTAGATGGCGCCAAGTGGACAAGCCGCCACTGTGTTAAAATGCTTGGAAATTTTGCAAAGTGGAAAATCGCCACCTTTCGCCAAAACCAAATAGCGCATGAAGGTGCTCGGGACCTTAGCAACAACTTTGCCCCCTTTCAAAATTTCGATATCAGTAGCCGTTCGAAAGTTACAGGCGATCCAGACAGACAGACAGACAGACGGACAAAACGTTCGCATAAGTACGCTGAAGCTACTAATAAGGGGGGTACGGAGGTAACTTATTTTGTGAACTTATTAAAATATATATTTAAATAAGAAAACCAGTTGAAAGTATATTTATTCAGAAATATTTAGTGTACAAGTTTATTGCATGGTATGAGATATTTTCACATCGGGGATGCTATCTATATACTTTTGTAGTTCGTCCTCATCTACCAATGTTACTTCCAATTTGTCCGCTTTCAAAACCAAGCATTGCAGGTTCTAATGGGAATCGTTGGATCAATTCGAATAATCGAGTTCATCGGAGTGATGGGCGTTTATCAATGACAATTCAGTGCATGCCGCAAATAGTCGTTTATTGGGTATCGTAGCATAGGTCACTGTGCCGCAAACCTTTGGAGCTGTACTTGGTATACAGTCAATGAAAGCAGTCCAAATGCCATAGTCTGAATTTGTAAATAGAGCAAGTTGAATTATTCTAGGAGAGAAACAAAAGCAGCGAAATACATTTTTAATCGGCTTGATTAATGTATTCTCCAGACCTGAACAGTTTTATGTGCCTTCTAAATTATATCAATTGAACAACGAAAGAAAATTAAAGACATAACTTAAAGAATATAATTTTTCCAATACATACATAGGTATAAATAGAAAGGAATTTAAAATTTGCTTTTCTACGCGATTGATAAATACCACTAGTAAACACAATTTAACAAAAAATGCTTACCGGTAGCCTGAGATGCGGCTAAACCGATTAATAGCAAACATAACAAGTAACTGCCCGTCATTTTAAATAAAGTGGCTGTTATGGAGTATTTGTTGGTTTAAATAGTATTCTGCATGAAGTGATCGTTACTATTATATGTTTATTACTTTAGATCATAGTTTTTGAAATTGCGTATATTAAATGTTAGCACTATGGAAAGACGTGACTGTTTCATCAGTTGTATTTGGACATTAAACTATGTTGTTCACATTAAAGTAACAAAATACGTTTTATAATGAATTTTATCTACGACCACTACTAAAAGTAGGCCTTTTAGCGCTAGCTTGTTTCACTAAAACTGACGTTTTATAGTTTAGCCTGGTTAAAGAAATCAGCTGTTTACTTTAAGCGCATCTGTGGTATAAAGTGAAGTGAGGTATAAAACTACAATTTCGAACTGAAAGTGAAGTTGTAAAGTTATTCTAGTTACCTCTTGCATTACAGGTAAAGTGTTTTGAAATAATTAAAGCGTTATGTAATGAATACAGTCAGATCTGTAGTAATAATAATTACCTTTCGTAACTGACTTTTACAGTACTGGCGGCGCAAACATTTGCCCGCACGCCAAGGCCTACTGTTTAATATGACATAAATTATACGAGTAAGTGTCGTAGGTGCAAACCTTTGTTAAATCGATATTTATGGATTAATAACAGTAAAATTAAGGTCGACGATAAGATATTATATGCAAGGGGTGCTAAAAGTCGTTTATGCACGAGTCATGTTATAAAACTCAGCCTTCGGCTTCGTTTCATAATTTTCATGTCTCGTGCATAAACGTCAACTTTTAGCACTTTTTGCATAAATAGCTATTAAAATATTGTTGTCATTATATGATGTTATGTCCATATAGCTTTATATCTGAAACGGCAGTCAACAAATATCGTGCGAAAATAAAAACGGCTGTAAAGTTAGTTGCTTAGTTTGAAAAACGTGGTAAATAGTTGTTAGGCATGTTTTGTAGATATTTGCGTTCTAGTACATATTTTCATCATATGCTTTTTATTTTTTTATCAAGTCTGAGAAGTCCTAATTGCATTACCATTTATATCTGACATATTTTCAATGGGTTATGGACTAAACAATGGTATTTGCAGACGTTACGAAACTTAATTATCGTGGTTGTCATTAGTTGAAGATGAAATATTTTTTACAGAAAGCGACTAACCATGATGTGGTGTAAGTTCCATTTGATGCAAAAAAGGCTGGACCTGTTTGCAAAGAAAAATACGGAAAACCAGCTTGTATAAAGCTGGAGATAATTTTTGTTATTTGATTTTAGATTGCAATATCTTACACAATTGAAATATTTAATTTTCTTGTTGCCGTCATGCTGTTACTACTAATAATTATATGTATTTGCAAATCCTTCTTAATGTTGAGTACAACCATGAAAAAAGTAATAATAAGATATACGATCATTTTGGTCGATAGATTGTTATTGCAAAACCTTTCATCATTCTTATGGTTTTATTTTGATTTTCTTTATCCATAATAACCTAAATTGCAAAGTTCTTATTCGAATTATATCAAAGGTTTTTGAAAGAACCTATTACTATAAATATATTAAAGTGTTCTAGTGCAAGTAGAAAATATAAAGAAGAACTATCTAATGAATTTTGTAAATAACTATTCGACTGGTTTAGTTACTGTCCAAAAGCAATATATACTGTTCAACAAATGAACTGGATCATTTGCATATATTGGTACAATTTTAAAAAATATTTTCCAAAACGATAGTCATGGCATTTTTGGTAACCTTTCAGGATTGTGTCACTATAAAAAACAGTTCTTTTCATAACTTGGTTTAGATAAAACTAAGTCCATTAATATAATGTTATCACTTGAAAATTTAGAATTTCGCCCAAATATTGATAGCACATTGCGTAACAAGTATGCCAAATCGTTACCAAAAATTTTTAAACGTTCCGTGGAGACTGAAAAAACTGTTAATTTCTTCTTCCTCTTATTTTTGTTCAATATATTTAATATGAGTATACTATAAAATAAACACTTTTATATATATTTTTTATGACGTAATGTAAGAAATACATTTTTATGGGTGATCCATTTCATTTGTTGAGCAGTATCCATAAAAATTCAGAATGCTAACCAATTTAAATGGTTGAAGACGTGTTCTTTGAAATTGCCATTGTATTACTCTTCCTCAAACTACTACTGATTGCTAGTTGTGTTCAGAGGTCATTGAGTGAAGATGGATTGTTTAAAAACATATTTTTTTTTAATTTTATCAACGCATTTTCTTCGACTAAATATTCATTAAAGTTTGATATTCGGCATCAAATTCATGTATCAGAATGGTTTAGTATGCGTAATTTCACCGTGGCGTGCAGTATTTTTATTTTAGCTTTTCCTTAGTTTTGATCAATCTTTTTGGTTGCGGTTGATATTGATTGTACAAGCCATGCTGCGTACTACGTATGATGTTCATATCTAGAAAATGTGTTTTAGTTAATATTCTAACACGATCTTCTCCGTTATTTTCGAAGGAACAAGAAGTCAAATTATGGGCTGATAATTATGTCAACTCGATTTACTTTATCTTTAGATTTATACAGGGAACGGACACAATGCAGGTTGGAAGATGTTTCCAGGAGTAGAAGAGATACATAACATTTGTATATGTAAAAGTTGTACTCGTAGATACAAAGGTGGTGCACATTACTAACATATTTTTGAATATACGAGCTGCCTGGAAAATCAAATTTATTTTTTTAAATGGAACACGTTATACGTTTCTAAATAACCAAATGTCTTCAATAAATTGTGTAATTTTGATATTAATCCCCAAAGTCGGCCAAATTAAAAGGTAATTTGCAGAGAATGAGATCTGTACATATTTATTTATTTATTTATTTATTTATTTGTTTAAGCTGCAACCAATAGAGCACAAGCTCTAGAACTAGGTCACAGCATAATACATCAAAAATACTAAACTTAAGTGAAACCGCAAATGCGCCCAAGATAACATAGAAGTATCAACTCATGAGCGTAATAAGTATGGAAACAAATGTAGAATAACTAAATTTAAATTACAAATAAAAAAATTAAAAATTAAAAAATTAAAAATTGAAAATGAAAAATTAATAATTAAGAACTAGAAATTCAAACCAATAGATTTGGCTCCATACAGTGCGCGAGAAGTTCGATTTGAAGGATTTTGCCTTTCCATAAAATATGCCAATTTCATCAGCAATTGCATTAGCTACTTCACAAGCAGTATATAGAGGAGAGTGACTTAAAATATTAGTTCTCGGTTTTTCCAAATAAAAGTAAGGGCGATAACGCGAAGTTGTTCGTGGAACAAAAAAATCCAGTTGGCTTAGAATTGCAGGACAACAGTTAATTTTATAATGAATTATATGATGTAAAAAAATCAAACTAGAAATACAGCGGCGTTTTTCTAATGTTTGAAATTTATAAATATCTAGTAGCTCAGAATACGAAGGCGTAAGTAAAGGATATGTTCCAGTTGATTTGTAATGTAAGAACTTTATGAAACGTTTTTGAATTCTCTCGAGTTTTAATTTATATGTTCTGTATGTTGGCGACCATATAACGGAGGAGTACTCCAACCTCCCACAATATATATTGTTATGATACATGATATGGACAGAGATTATAATAAAGGAATGTTGAAAATTGAACGAGTAAATTTGAACAGTTACAGAAATTGAGTCTAAATAGATAAAATAAAAAATTTAATATTAATTGATGAAGATCAACTTTGATTGCATTATTCATTGGGATTCATAAAATACTGGTAGGCTGATTTGAATGCATTGAAATAAATAATTAATGAAATAAAAAAATTCAAACTAAGGTTACATCGACAATTGTGTTTGTTAAGAAAATTATGTATTGTTAGTATTATTTTAAATTAATTAAATAGTGTGCATAAATAATCGTTACTAGTATATAAAAAAAGTTGTTTATAAAACAGTTACCAAATAAGTACTCATAAAGGCAGTTGTAAGAAAATTTATGGAAAATTAAATATTAAAAATTAATTGGAATAACTGCAATAATTATTTATTTAATATGGTATTATGAATAGTAAGATTAAAAGCAAAGAAAAACAGTTATTGAAATATTGGTAAACAAAAATAATCATCATCGATTGAAAGTGGATTTATTGCATTGAACTACAAGTAATGGGAAGTAATTTTATATTGATTATGTGAAGAATTAGATCGATACTTGGAACATCAAGTTTGAGCTGTCAGCGTACCTGAAAATAATTGGACAAAGTTAATAGTTGAAAATAACAGAAGGAGAATAACTTACCTGGACAAATAGATCGTGTGATAGCAGGATTGTGGACTGCAGCAGTAACTAGGACGAGGTTTTGGAGGCATTTGAGTTGGTTGGATGTGAGCGAGTGAGCAGAATAGTAACGGGAATTGGATTGATGGTACAGGCATACAACAGGAACTGGTGGCTGTGGTGATTGGACTAGAGGAAGCGGTAGCTGCTGAAAAAAAGTGTTCTTTTCAGTAACTTACAGGGCTAAAGGTAGAAGCTGGTTGTGACGTCTGACATTGGCAGCTGCAGGAGGTTGGAGCTTGCATCAGTTCATAGGACCAAGGAAGGATTAGCTGTTGGAGGTTTTGAAGGTGTTACCTGTTTGAGAAGGCTGTTGGTGGTGAGTGTTGTGCGTAGTGAGGACGTAAGTAACAGAAACAGGTTTGTTAAAATAAGTTTATATTGAAGTTTTGAATACTGTCAAATGTTGAAAGTAATTAACGGAAACTGAAGCAAAATTATCTAGAAAAGTCAACAAATTTTAAACGTCAAATGTAAAAGCATAGTTGTCAGTACACCTTAGTGTGAAGAGTTTGAAAAGTAAATTTTGACATTCAAATATAAAGCTAATTTTAGGTTATAATATTTATTGCAATATTAGATAGCATGCTAGATTCGATGAACCCAGCCCAATGAGATAAGAGGTCTTGATTATATTAAAAGTCATTAAAAATATAACAGAATTATTTTGAAGGCATAGTTTCCTTAAATAGGGGCTATAGCAATATATATACATATACATCGAAATTCCATCAGAACCAACAGCTCTTTTAGGTTTCACAGAACGTAGAGCTGAGGCTGTATCCTCCTCAGTTATATAGTCAATATTAAACATATTCCCGTTTACTTCTTCCTCGAAGCCCAAATCCGCATCACTACTGGTATATATAGAGTGGAAATTATCTGCAAAAGCATTTGCTGTTTCTAAGTTATTATTAAAATATCCACCATTAAAATGCATATTGTTAGCAACTGTTTTAGATGCTTGTTTACTTTTAATAAACGACCAAAACGTTTCAGGTTTAATCAGAATGAACTCTTCGGCAGATCTGCATTTATATATGATCTATAACTATCCTTTTTGATATTTTTTTTAGATCTGCATATTCTTGGTAGAGTTCGTTATTGATTTGGCTTTTTTTATGTTTTTTGTGCAGTCTATTTTTTCTTTTTATGTCTTTAATGATGCTGATCGTAAACCAAGAGGGATATTTATGTTTTAATGGTTTTGTTTTATGAATGGAAGCACTAAGAGCTCATTGAAAGAGTTCATACAATTTATCAACAGCTAAATTAATATCAGAAAAGTTATTTAAAACAGTCCAATCAGTATTACGCAATCTATAGTAAAGTTCTAAGAAATTACCTTTTTATAGTTATACTGCTCACCTCCAAAAGTGAAGTCCGATTTTGCTCTGGCACACTGTAAGGAGCATTCAAGAGCTGGATGTAACGTATCTTCTCGAACAAAAGAATTACTAGACCTAACAACAGAGACATAGACATTTGATAAAACAAAATCTAAAATTCTTGCCAGTGAATTATTAATAGAGTTAAATTGTGTAAAATTGAAAAAGTTAATAAAATTTAAATAATCATTTTGAACTGTGTTATTTCTAATAACCATATTAGGATATAAATGGCGCAAGTTAAAGTCCCCAAAAAGTAGCAGCCTGTTTTGAATTATGTCCAAATTTGATTCAAACGTATTGTATAACTTCATATGATCAGCTGACACTGAAGACGGTGGAAAATATACAGCACATATATAAAAAACATCTGCACCAAGTTTAACTTGTATCCAAAGATCTTCGAGGTTGCTTTCAAAGTCATTTGGTCTAACACATACGTATTTGTTTTTAACGGCTACTAAAACTCCTCCCCCAATGCACTTGCCCACACTTTTTAAGTCTCTGTCCCGGCGTAATACAACATAACGGTCATCGAAGAACTCATTATCCATAACACCTGAATTTAGCCACGTTTCAGTCAGAATTATGATGTCAAAATTTTCGGAGAGAACACCATTTGAAAACTGAGTAGTTTTAGATCTTAAACCACGTACATTCTGATAGTAGATATTTATTTGGATGGATTTTATTATATACACTTTGCTCTCGTCTGTTGCTCTCATAATGATCTTTCCGTTTCGACACCAGAGGTATTTGATTTTATTCTAACGCTTGAATTCTCGTGCTTTGGAATACAGGATTTTATTTTGTTGGGTAAACGATTCATTAACATATACATTATTATCTTGTCCTGGCAGCTCTTTACATGATAAATCTCTTACCCTGAGGTCCCGTTTTATTCTCTTCAATCGCAGAAAGTCTTCTTTATCCATTCGCCGCACAAATTTCAGGATAATTCCTTTGGGCTTGTCTGGATCATTGGTGTTTTTGCCCAAGCGATGTACAGTGTCTACCATTTGACTTTCTAATTTAAAACCAACAGCAAATCCCACTGATTTTACTACTGTTTGGATATTTTCGCCCCTGGTTTCGGGAATACCATGTATTTCCACACAGTTGCTTCTGGACCAATAAAAAATACTCTCAAATAGGAATTCACAAAAAACAAAATTCTAATGAAATCGTATGAAAACATATAATATAATGCAATAAACCTCTATATAAATATTTTTCAATAAACATAATTTCCAACTTGTTCAGTTTTCCTCATTTAATTCGTTCATAAATTAAGTTCTCTTTGTACAGCTTTTATTTAAGTTAAGTGTTATAGTAAATATGATATAAATATTTATTAAAGAACAAATTGAGTTTAACATGAATACCAAATATTGTATTACATCAATTTTCAAATAAACAAACAAGATTACTCGTGATGAAGTTCGAACTACAGCGCCCACGAATGCGATTTCAACAACACCCGTTTAATGCACGCTCTCATCGAGGATCCCTCTTTCTATTTTATTTAACTGCAATACTGATTACGCTAGCTCTCGGCACAAAAAACTAAATGGACTATAATCTCAAATTTTAGGTTAGTTGTCTCAACGTAGCTCGTTTTCTCGTTATTAGTAGATAAAATTCACAATCTCGTAAATTGACCGATGAACACAAAATGTGTTTTTGCTTACAGCGTGAAATTGAACGTTTAAAATCGTGAACTACTGTGAAAACGCGTCAGGTAAATTATTTGAATATTCCCACTTGGCAACTTTTAAAACATCGCCTTGATTTTTTTAGGATGACGTCACACCTCCTCTTGATTGTTTGGATGCACGCCGATCTTTCAACTGTTTCTGGTCGATTTCGCCCCACAACTTGGTGACGCCGTTTGATTTTTGAAAACCACGAAGTAATTGGGCTGTTGGACAAGCGCTAGGCCTCTTCGGCAAGGTTTAATCTTGGATTTAAGTCGTTTTCCCAAACGCTAACGCTCAATTTTTAGTTTTATCCTACCCCGTGAAGTTCGCTTTGTTGCTGCTCGCAGAGCTTGTGATAGTGACGCCGCCGGAATATCGCAAGCTGTAGCCGCTCCCCAGGGTGCAAATTCCTCCCATGATACACCTGCACACTCCGCTGAACTCTAGGACCGCTAACCTTTGGCTTCCGATGCTGATTTGGGTCGCAGTCGAACCTCGGAGATTTCAGGTGCTCGCTTCCGTTCACACAATCGGAAGCAAATTCGATTTTTTTTTTATGTCGTGGATCTTCCCACAAACACTTGTACTAAAGCACGGAGACTTGGGCAATAAAACTGTATACTTTTGAACTGATAAAAATACTTTTGTTAATATAAAAACAGTAATTGAAAATGGAGCACAAATTTGCCCTGTCTGCCAATAATTTTATTCAATTGTTTCTTTCATTATGACAAAAAAGCATCATGTTGCTGGGATACGGTGTTATTCTACTATTAATTGGAAATTAGGATTGATAATTTTTACCACAAATAGAATCAAGTTTGATTACATAAATTACAATCTAACATTTTCTTAAAATGTAAAGTATTGTCCTTTTGGCTTATAACTAATTTTGTCCTATAGCGTTGCACTCACGAACGTTTTTAATTTCACAGCTCTGGTTTGCACTATGTTTTTAATTATTAACGCACTGATTTTTGAGTTCCGCACTTTTCACGTTGCTTGCTTTTATTCTGTCGCCTCCATTCAGGAATTGCTCTTTGCAATTTTCTATATTATCCTTCATCTTGCTTCACCCTTCTGCTTGCTCACAATTTTCACTGTCCTTGGCTTTTATTGATAACTACGCTCCTTTTCATGCACCTTTTTGTGTCAATTACTTTCGTTCGGTCTGGCTTTACATGTGCAGAAACCTATCATTTTAATTATATTACTTTATTCACAAGCCAAATTTAAACTCTCTGAAATATGCTTTGCCTTTGCGTGCCTTTATCCGACTAATTACTGTTTCTCGCATCTCATTATCAATGCATTTAATATTTTTATTTTTGTTTAAAATTGCAATTATATAAAATATTCCAACTCTGTGCTTCTAGAATCTAGAACAACACAAGAAACACGAGTCAGTAGAAAGCAGCACAATTAGTCAGTTATTGACGAGTAAGCAGTATTTTAGTAAGATTTCTTTTAAATGATTTATTTGACAAGCTTTTTAACGATTCAGCTAAAGAATTGTATATTTTATAAATATTAAATGAAAATGAACGTTTAAAAAGGGCAGTTGTGTGTTTCGGGGGCGTGAATTTTTTTTTTGTCAATATTGTGCACATCAGTATCGTACTAGTAAGATATGACGGAGTCTGAAATAAAACGATTTTGTAAGACAAACAAGGTGACCAAAGATAAAGACGATTATTCGTATTCAACCACTGAATATCAGAGAGTTTATGTGAGATCCTATCAAATTTTCATATTCCAAAAATATAACTAAGACAAGAGTTCTGTACTTTTTAAAGTCTTATTCTATCAATAAAACTTAAACAAGGAAAATATATGGTGCTACAAAAAGTAAACTGTGATAAGACTAGATATTGGCATAGTGCAGTTTTAATTTTAACAGAAAGGTAATACTTGTGAGGGTATACTATAAGAAGCTTGCGTAGGCTTTTTGTTTATTTCTAAAAATATGATTAGCAAATCTGCGGGAATTGTCCAAATATAAGCCTCATTTTTTGCACGCTGAACTAAAGGAATTTTAGAATTTGTTAACTATAATATCTAAATTTTGAATATCACAACATATGGATTTTTCCTAAAATTTGTGATTTAGATGGATTCAAAAATAAACTGTGTTTCTGAGATAAAACGTACAAGCTCTCTAATCCATCATTAATCACATTTACAGCATTGGCAATATCAGAAGAATTAAAGAATAATACAGCTGAGTGTCATCAGCAGAGCCGGATTAAGGATTTGTGAGGCCCGGGGCTAAATTTTTTTAGAGGCCCCATTTCCCAAGTCAGGGGCATGTTCTACAAACACGCTTTATTATTTTATTAAATTAATATTTTATTATAGGTAGGAAAGTTTTTAATTTACGCAACGGGTACAAAGGGATTTAAATAGTTAGAAACCGCACTAGATTATAACCTTCAAATCTTTTCGGGGCCCCCGAAATTCGGTGGCCCGGAGCTGCAGCCCCTTTACCCCCCCCCCCCCCCCCCTTAATCCGGCTCTGGTCATCAGCATATGCGTGGTATTTACAGTATCTATTAAATAGATTAAATTCTAATGTAAAAGCAGCAAATCACTTTCAAAATTATCTTTATAATCGAGTTGAAGTTACGATGTTTAATAAAAACAGGCTTACAATAAGGAGTGGAATAAAGTTATTTTATTTATTTATTTGACGAAGAAAACAAGCGAAACGCCTAATTACATTGTTCGATAGTTAAATAACAATGCGTAATACATGTCGTATTAATTGCATACAGATACTTTAGCTACAACCATTTATCAAATAAATAATTTTAAACAAAAATACACAGTGCATGTGCCTACACGTCAAGTTACGTAACATGGCATTTATTGGTTCAATAATATATTTATCTGTGATTTAAATTGTGCTAACGATGATGAAAAAATGTCTATTTGAAAGTCTTGTACGCTGTCTAAATAATTGAATAATGAACATATCAGAATAATGGGTGAGCATTTTTTTACCAGAGTTCGATAACGTCGAATATAGAAAAGATTTTTTTCCCGTGATCTATATGCCGGGACATAGAACGATAAGAGCGCTAACAAAGGTGGGTAGTCTATAAGATGGTGTATAAGTTTAAACAAAAAAGTCATATTAAGTAAGTTGCGTCTTTGGGAAAGTTTTCCAATTTTAAATTCTCGTCGTATTTTCTCATAGGACCCAAAGCCAGGATACCTGCGATATTTCTTATAGTATATAAATTTTAAGAATTTATTTTGCACTGTTTCCAAGTCATGGGCATGCATCGACGCTCCTGGATCCCACACTATAATCGCAAATTCTAGCCTTGATCAAATGAGGGAATTGTATAGTGTTTCGACAGCCAAAATGTTATTAAATTTTTGACGCCTTATGAATCCAAGGGTTCTCAGGCAACTATTTACTGTAGATGTTACATGTTCATCAAAACTTAGAGTGTATGTGAAGTAAATTCCCAAATCTCTTATTTTTTCGACTCTTTGCAAGTTAGCACCGCTCATAGTAGAATTCCAAATCTTCTTGTTCCTGTTGAGACTATACGTCATTATCCGACACTTGTCTGCATCAAAATATAATTTATTTGTGTCGCTCCATTCAACAACAGAGTCTATATCTTGTTGTATTCGTATCGAATCTTGTAAGTTTCTCGAGTTTGAAAATAATTTCAGGTCATCGGCGAAAATCAAAAATTGCAGTGGTTAATTGAATTTTATATGTCATTAATAAATATCAGAAACAGAAGAGGACCCAAGTTGCATCCTTGAGGAACCCCCGACGGCATACCATATGCTTCTGAATTATGAGGACCTATTACGACGTATTGTGATCTTCCTTGCAGATAAGATTGAAATAATTGTAATAAATTAAAAGACAAATTTAGCATCTCAAGTTTTTCAAGTAAAATATCGTGATCTACTCTATCGAATGCCTTTGAAAAATCGATATACACCACAACGACTTGACTGTAATTTTCAAAAGCAGTCGATATGTAATCAACAAATAAGGCTAAGTTAGTTTGTACAGAGAGACCTGCCCTAAAACTATGCTGCTCTACGCATATTTCTGATTTTACATGTTGGAATAATTTTGTATACAAAATTTGCTCAAAAACTTTACCGGGAGCAGAAACAATTAATATAGGCCTGTAATTTGAAATATTGTATTTATTTCAAAATTTATGAATTGGGATTATTTTTGATATTTTCCAAAGAGTTGGAAACGTACGTGTTTTTAACGCCAAATTAAAAATAATCTGCAAGGGCAGTGCCAGCTCATCGGCACAGGCTTTTAGTATATAAGGTGGTATGACATCAAGACCTGAAGCTTTTTTAGGTTTAAGGTTTTTGAATGCATTCCGAACCTCCTCAATTTCGACTTCCTCAACAACAAGCAAATCCAAGCCCTCCTTAGTGACTCTATTGTTAACCGATAAACTATACGTTGAGGGTGGTCCATACACCGAACTAAAGTAATTGGCGAATCCCCGGGTTGCTGTTTTCGACGTGAAAACCTCCTCCTCCAGCTCGTAAGAGTACGTCTCACCCGAATCTGATTTCCGACTATTTACATAGTTTCAAAGCACCTTAATATCTATTTGTAGGTTATTCTCGATATTTTCAATATACTTTTTATTATCTTGTCTAATACTCTTTTTTGCTAAAGCACGCAAGCGTTTAAACTCACGAGCATGATAAGCTGTATTTTGAATTCTTTTTCGGTTAAAGTTTTTATTTTTAAGAATATCTTTCGTTTCTCTAGAAAACCAACTCGGATAAGTCGCACCCTCACGTCGACGTCGAAAAGGGGTTGTGGAACATAAAATATTTTCAAAAATAGAATAGAAATGTTCAATACATTCATTGACATCAGAAAAACCCTCAAGAATACGCCAATCTGCATCCCTCAATAATATACACATCTGTAAGAAATCTGCCTTTTTAAAATCTAGTTGATTTTGATAATTCGTTAATGCAACATTATGGGGTCCTTTTTTATGATCAGTTATCGGCATACGCAATACCAGAGCCGGATGATATAATTATGTCCTCAGGAACGAGTGATTGCTCTTTAATGTTACAAACGACAACACCGTGGTCAGATGTGTGATAATCGCATACTTCAATTAATGAAAGTAATTCTTTATCGGAAGATAAAATAAAATCAATTAATGTACTGCTGTTTGGAGTAATTCTGGTAAGTTGAATTACATTTGAAAAATTGCAAAGATCCTAAAAACTAATTAAAAAGAAAAATACCAGGGCTACTGTAGTAATGAGTACTGAGTAATGACAAGTATAGTCGAAGATTGGAAAATCTAATGGTGTATATATTTACGAAGCAGGACATCTCGGCGCTGCCAACTCGGCGCGGGGCCAGCTCGGAGCCGGGATAACTCGGCGCGGAGCCATCTCGGCGACAGCCGATTCGGCGCAGGGCCATCTCGGCGCAGAATTGGTTTAGAAAAATATACAATCACCACAAAAAAAATGGTATCAAATGGGAAACATTTTTATTTTTGCTTTCCAAAAAAGCCTTTTACGGAAATACTTTTGCGATTTTTACACAATTTTTGCTTAGAAAAACGTGTTTCCGGTCAAAATTTTTGTGACCCAAAAGATATATAGAAACCAAATATCAAAACTCCACCAAAACTTTCTTCTATTCGCCCTTTTTGAGCACCATTTGACTGCACTAACGGGAGATATTCATGTTTTTTACCTTCGGTTGACTTATAGTCTATGAGCTGGTGAAATTTTTTAGTGATCATTTAGTTAAGGCCTATTTTTTGAGAGAATGTTGCTGGAGGTATGTAAAGGGTGTTTTTTTTAGAAGCGGAGAACTTTAAATTGAAATAAAACACAGAAAAATGTTTTTACTATCCACGAAATTGGCTTTATTTGAAAGATAATTTTATGGCATTACTGTTTGAATATGATTTCGGGCATGTGACCGCAGCGGCTGGCGCGTACATGACGTAATCTGAAGGTTCAATTTTCACACACTTTTCGCAGTAAATCAGGCTATATTTCGACAATAACGCGTCGAATGTTGGCTTCCAAGTGCTCAATTGTTTCCGGTTTATCGGCGTAGACATGCGACTTTACATATCCCCAGAGAAAATAATCTAATGGCGTCAAATCGCAGTAACAAGGTGGCCAGTTAACAGATCCACGAAAAGAATCCACGAAATGGATCTGTTAACTGGCCACCTCGTTAGTGCGATTTGACGCCATTAGATTATTTTCTTTGGGAATATGTAAAGTCGCATGTCTACGCCGATAAACCGGAAACAATTGAGCACTTGGAAGCCAACATTCGACGCGTTATTGCTGAAATACAGCCTGATTTACTGCGAAGAGTGTGTGAAAATTGGACCTCCATATTACGTCATGTACGCACCAGCCGCGGCGGTCACATGCCCGAAATCATATTCAAACAGTAATGCCAATTTCATGGATATTAAAAACATTTTTCTGTATTTTATTTCAATTTAAAGTTCCCCGCCTCTAAAAAAACACCCTTTATAAGTGTCATCTGTAAGATTATCTTTAATAGCGGCATTGGAGTGAGGCAGAACACCCCCAATTTTCACTGTAAGTATATATCAAATTTGAGGTTAGCAGGTTAGGTTTTGCGTCAGTGTGTGTCAAAACTGATGGAAAACCTAACCTGATAACCTAGAATTTAACATACACTTAACAGTGAAAATTGGGGGTGTATAAGTCTACGTTAGTTACAAAGAGATGAATGTGAGTAAAACACTGCTTTTCGTAAACAGTGAATTACGTTAGAACCAGTAAACGTAGAATTTGAACCGCTAGGTACCATGGCATATTATTGTTTTAATAGAAGAGAACAGTTGAATGAAACTTTAGACAATTTCACACGGTAAGGGAACCATTCGGTTTTGTTGCAAAATTTATCAGTATATAAATTATACAATTCTAAAGGTGAAGCATTCTTCAAGTTCATTTAAAGAAATTGTTTCTTATCAATTGTTTCAATGAAGCCCCCAGTTGCAACACTGGCCTTTTCAGTGAGCAGCTTGAATTTATTGTTACTTTCCCTGGTATTTTTAAATTTATCAAAAATTTCCTTGCTCGTCTACTTTTTGTTCTAAGTATGGATATTCTGTAGTGTGAGAAATTTTGAATGTTGGTATTTTTAAAGAAAGAGAAGTTTCTCTCATGAATTTGATCGACCATTGATATGGTATATCATCGGGATGATGATTTAATCTTAATGGTAAGAAGTTTTTGAACCTTTATGAGGTATAAGTAGCAATCCTCCTTTCAAATAAAAAACACCACAATGACAACATTAAAATAATAATAAGTATTCTATTACAAAATAGTTATCCAATAAATTTTATTAATAAAAACATTAGAATTAGATTATCTTTAAAAAAAACAAGAAAACACTTCAACAATAACCAATTTGAACCTAAAAATTCACTACAATCCCTTACATTCCTTACTTATCTGAAAAAATTGAAAAAGAATTAAAAAAATACTCAAACTGCATTTAAGAAGCACAATGCCATACAAAAACATTGCTTTAAAAATTCAAAAGATAAAACTAACGCAAATCAAAAATCACACATAGTCTACCAAGTCAATTGCAACAATTGTGTCGCTACTTATATAGGCCAAACTGAACAATATGTGGAGAAGCATGAATTAACGTGGACAATCAATAAAAACAAAATTAACCCATCCCAATAAACCAAACACAGCGCTATCAGATCACGCAATCGATAACTTACACAGTTTTGACTTAAATAAACCCAAAATACTTCATACAGAAACAAATTAAAAGAAAGATTACTTCTCGAATGCATCGAAATAAAAAAATCACCCACTGCAATAAACTACAAAACAGACACTGAAATCTTAAATAGTACATATGACAACCTACTAAAAAACAATTAATATAAATTTAAAAAAAACGTATTTTTTCTTTGCTCTTAAACTTTTCTTCAATATAACAAAAAGTAAACAATTTTTTTTTAGTTTTCACATTTACTATTTGAAACCAATATTCCTAGAAATCTCTTTAACATTGTATTTCACCCTTTCTATGAAATCCTCTCTCTCTTTGGAAAAAAAATTCAACAACTAAATTACGTATTTTCATATTACCCTGATATTTCTAACATACAAAATTCCATAGATTTCATAGAAAAGTGCCTAACGATTTCGGTGCCCAACAAGATGGAGGCTTTCGTTAACGAAAATTTTTGATGCTCCACTTAACTTTTCAAAATTGTAAGTTTTCCCTTTACCTTTCTCATTTACAATTAAACATATCTTTTCCTTTTAGATCTACCTAACTTATCACCATAATTGTCGTCCATGTGATCATGCCTCTTCCACACGGCACCTAATTTAAATACAAGGTCACCCGACATGCATTGCATTTTACTTCAATCCAAAAACTCATAATATTACAACCATTTTAAACAGGTAAAAACACCTTAAAAATATTCATTAATAACATAATAAAGTATCCCATACTTATTCTTTTTACAGTTTAAAAACAAAAATTTTAAAAAATGTAACCTCAAAATTAATCATACTTGGCCATCACACCATCACTGATATCAATGAAGATGTAATTATGCTTACCACACAATTAAGTATGAAAAAGGTAACTCTAAGCTAAATAACTATAACTTACTGGTAACAAATATTGATGATCTACATTACAGCAAGAAACATAAAGAAAATCGAAAAATTTTCAACTCCTAAGAAAACAACGAAGAACCTATTTATACATACTCGATTATCAAACAAACCATTAAGAAAGGGTCCCCGTTTTGCCCATCTTTAGTACCAGACTAGCACCATTGCTTTACTTACATCTTTTCTGACAACTTATGTACACTGTAATTAAACAGAAACCTAAACAGGTAATATATTTCTTAAATATTTTACTTGAAATTTTGTAAATACTAACCGCAAGTAAACCCCCTTTTTAGCTACTTATACCTCATAAAGGTTCAACAACTTCTTACCATTAAGATTAAATCATCACCCCGATGATATACAATATCAATCATCGACTAAATTCATGAAAGAAACCTCTCTTTCTTTGAAAATACTAACATTCAAAATTAAGTAAGTAATTCATATTCTACAAGCATTATAGATTTTTACTAATAAAATGTTTTCATTTTACAGAAATAAAATTGGTTCAAAACATCAAATTGTTGCCCACCTTATAAGAAATATGTTTTCAGGTAAAAAAAATTGAGATTTGACTTATTCATTCACCAATCTAAATGGTTGTGTCTTTACTTACATATACAGTGTGGTCCATTAAGTGTGCAACAAATGGGACATTTTTTTATTAGTTGTAAAACCGAAATTTAAATACCGCCAAAAGTTAGTGCATGTTCGAAAACCATATCAGATGCCCTTAGAATGGCTTCAAGTCAAACAATATACAGGGCAGGACAAAAAATATGAAATTCGTTCAAGAATAAAGTTACCTTATTTCAAAAAATATAGCAAAATTTTATTGAGAAAAGTTGTTTACAATTAAAAGTTATGCTCAAATGTAAAGTCACGGCTTCCTATTCGAATTTTGATTTTTGTTTTGTAAAATTTTGTTTTATTCCCGTATGATACATATTATTATTATTCTGATTTTAGTAAGAGTTTTTCATATGTAAATTATTATTAGTAAAGCATTTGCCTTGTTAAAAAGAAAATTTGCGAAATTCTAAAGTTTTGTTAAATATCGTTGCAACAAACATGAAGTGGACGCTTACCTAAAAAAATATAAATCCAAGTAAATTTTACAAATAAGCTTCAAGTTGCTAAAAGTTATTTAAAAGAGATGTGGTTGTGGCTACATTAAATACATATAAAATCAAAACAATAAAAATGTGTGTCATACGGGGGTAATACAAAATTTTCCAAAAAAAAATCAAAATTCGAATAGGAGCCCGTGACTTTGTATTTGAGCATAACTTTTAATTCTAAACAACTTTTCTCAATAAAATTTTGCTATATTTTTTGAAATAAGGTAACTTTGTTCTTGAACGAATTTCATATTTTTTGTCCTGCCCTGTATATTGTTTGACTTTGAGCCATTCTAAGGGCATCTGATATGGTTATCGAACATGCACTAACTTTTGGTAATATTTAAATTTCGATTGTACAACTAATAAAAAAAATTCCCATTTGTTGCACACTTAATGGACCACACTGTATACAGTGTGTCCCAGGATTGATGTTACAAAAGGTGAGATGGTCTAAAAATTTTTGAATTCTATTTTAAGGTTCTGGGATTCGGTCCTGCTTGGTTTGAAAAGAATTTTAAGAATATTTTCAGTTTTTGAAAAACAAGTAGGCCTTGACAGGAAAACGAAAACTATTTTATTTTCAAGTAAACTACCCTTTCTGTTCATGATATGGCAAAATTTTATTAAGAAATTTTTTTTAGAATGATGAATTATGACCCTATACAAAATTTCAGCAAGATCTGTCGACTTATAAAAAACCGTTACTTTTTAGATAATTGTATGTTATTTTCAGGTAAACTACCCTTTTTGTTCAGGATACGGTAAAATTTTATTGATAAAAGTTGTTTATAATGAGAAATTATGACCCTATACAAAATTTCAGAAGGATCTGTCGACTTAGATTAAAACGTTATTTTTTAGATTAAAACAAATTGCATTTATTAAAAAATCTAATTCGACAGATCTTTCTGAAATTTTGTATAGGGCCATAATTTATCATTCTGAACAACTTTTATTCGTAAAATGTTGCCATATCATGAACAAAAAGGGTAGTTTACCTGAAAATAAAATAGTTTCCGCTTCCCTGTCAAGGCCTACTTGTTTTAAAAAAAAATAAAATATTCTTAAAATCCTTTTCAAACCAAGCAGGACCGAATTCCAGAACCTTAAAATAAAATTCAAAAATTTTTAGTACAACTCACCTCTTGTAACATCGATCCTGGGACACACTGTATATGCACATGTTATTATCATTTATATTGTTAAACATTAATAAGTCTGATGAAGCAGACAATTTTCTGCGAAGCGATACTTACCGTTTGTCAAGATTTTTTCAAATAAATTTTAACTGCCTTGTAAAGGACTATTACTGATTGTTGTCCTTTCTTTGGTTTACGAAAAACTAAGAAAGGGAAAGCATAAACACAGTAATTTTATTGTATTTTAATATAGCTGATTATCTCCCAATTTCAATATTTTTTATATTGTTTATGAACAGATAAACACGATATGCTATTTAGACATATAGTATTATATTATAACACCATAAAAAACATGCAAATAATTTTTTGAGAAAAAGCAATGTATGTAAATTTATGTCTTCATAGGTATATATAGTTATCGACAATGGTTGGTTGGGGTGACTGGCCCTCCTTGGCTAAAAATCCTAGTTACGCTAATGATTGTAAAGGAACTAGGTTATATCCAAGAAAGCTGCGGAACAGAACCTTTTGTTTTCCAAAGTGTCTGCTATGATTTGGAACATACGATTTACCTGTTCAATAGTTACATAATAGTTCCTATAGCCAAACTGGTGTGCTGAAAGGATGTTTAGTTAATCTAGTATTTTTATTTTAGTTTTTTGAGTGATTCTCAAGGAGCTTAGACAAAATGAGCAGTAACCTTATGGAATGATAAGATGTTACTGTCCCAACCGGTGTTCCCGGTTTAGAAATTTGCTATTTTCCACTTGGAAAGCAAATGTCCCGTTTTTCATATCGCAGTAAAACTATGTGTTAGATGCTTTAACGCTTTTTCTGGTGGCTGTTTTAATGACTACTGCTATTTTAAATTCAGAGCCTGGCGTTATCTTAAGATTTAAATTTCTTTTAATCATAGTTTTCAATAAGGAGAGATAGCTAATGTGACCATTGTAAAAACCTGATTATTTCGTTGTCTTCTTCGAGGCTAATTTCTCACAGATACGGTTAGAATATTTTTATTAGGTATTCCGCGAAAACATCAGATCTTTCATTGTCTTTCCAAATTCTCTCCGGTGTTATGAATGGCAGAATATTTATTTGAAATTGTTTAAGTTTACTAGAATACCTAGCGAAAGGAAACAGAACAAATGTGGGATACCAGAAGATATGTATTAACGATATTTGGTGGAAATGAAACCCAAAACCAGGAAAACAACTAGAAAAACATCGAAAAAACCCCGAGAAGCCAAAAAACGGATAGCGAAAAAAATAGTCAGGCGACGACAACGCTAACAAATAGGATAACGATAAAGGAAAATAAGAAAAAACAAGAAATAAGAAAAGAAAAACAAACAACGATAATAAGTATAGGATCCTGGAATGTGCAAGGGCTAAACAAACCTGGGAAATTCAAGCAACTGGTGGCTGAATCAAAAAGATATAAAATAGATGTGTTAGCGGTACAAAAGACAAACATAAAAGGAACCCAATACTCCAACATCGAAGGCTATGTATGGTTCAATGGTGGAGGAGAACAAAATAGATTGAGAACAGGCTTCCTAATAAAAAATACGCTAAAGAAAACAATAGTTGATTATAAAATGATAAATATTAGGCTTAGTTACATAAGAATTAGGGGAAAGTATCGGAAATTTACCATTATAAATATGCATGCACCCACAGAGGAAGCAGAAGAAGAAAGGAAAGAAGAGTTTTATGGGGAGCTGAAAAGCGTGCTGGATAAGCTACCAAAATTCGACTTGAAAGTAATTTTCGGAGACCTAAATTCAAAAATCGGCAAAGAGGACTGGAATATAGCAGCTGTAGGTAAAGAAAGTCTCCACGATGTAACCAATGAAAATGGCCAAATGGCAGTATACTTTGTGACTAAAAAGAACATGGTTGTTAAAAGCACGATGCTACAAAGGAAAAATATATATACAACCACATGGATTAGCCCAGACAAAAAAAACTAAAACCAAATCGACCATCTGCTGGTGACAAAAGAACATGCCCAGTGTATAAATAATGTAAGAACATATAGGGGAGCAGATGTTAACTCAGACCATATGTTGATTAAAGCAACAATCTAGCAACTAACTCCAGATCTAACAAAGGGAAAGAGAACAAGAAGTACTAAGTGGGAAATAAGAAAGCTAGATGGAGAACTGGTAAAAAGAGAATATGAAGCAAAAACCAAGGAAGCAATAAATAAATATGAAAAAATGAAAACATAGAGGAAGAATGGGAACTTATAAAGAATGCTATAAAGGAAAGTGCAAACATTCTACAAAGGGAAGGCAAAGATATAAAAAAAATGGTTTGACACGGACTGTAAAAACATGGTACAAGAAAGAAAAAATAAGACTACAAATGATAAATAATCCGACAACTGAGCTACAAGAGAAGTATAGAAAAGTAAGGAATGAAACCAACAATTTATGTAGAATCAAAAAGAGAGACATGATGGAAAAAAATATAGAGAACATACAAACAACGTACGAGCATAAAAACACTAGAAACTTCTACCAAAAAATCAAGATGGAAAAGAAAGGGCATGCACAAGCCACAGGGTTGAGAAATGAAAAAGATGAATTACACCTAGATGAAAAACAAATGTTCAACATATGGGCAAAGCACTTCAAGAATACCGATTGGGAACCTACAGACAATGAAGAGATTCAAGATAACAAACTGCTGAATTATAAAAACCAAGTAGAAATACCCAATTTCGAAAGTTCAAAAAAATCCGTAGTAAGATGAAGAATAATAAAAGTGCAGGATCGGACGAAATTGTGGCAGAACTAATTAAACATGCCGACGAAGATTTAACTAAAAGAGTATATGATATGTTATCAGAAATCTGGAAGAGGAAAGAAATGCCGAAGGAATGGCACACAGCAATGATCTGCCCGATATATAAAAAAAGTAATACACAAATGCGGGAAAATTACAGACCTATAGCCCTATTAAACATGGTTTACAAGATTTTAGCACACCTAATAAACAGCAAACTACAAAAAATAATAGAAGGTAAAATTGGACAATATCAAGCAGGTTTTAAGAAGGGTAGGTCAGTAATAGAACATATCTTTGTACTAAACGAGATTCAGGAAAAATGTAATACGAATATACGCAATATTTATCGATTTTAAGAATGCGTACGATACAATCAAACGAGACGAAGTATATAAAGCAGTGAAAGAGATGGAGATCCCAGAAGAGTTAATTTGGCTGGTGAGGATGACGCTAACAAACACAATAAATAAGGTAAACTATAGAGGACGAGAATCTAATGACTTTGAAAGCAACATAGGACTAAAACAAAGCGAACCACTCTCAAGAACACTCTTCAATATAGTTTTGGAACAGGTATTCAGAAGAAGCAAAATCAAATTGAATAATATCCTTAAAAATTCACACCAGAGACTTGCATACGCGGACGATGTGGTGCTACTCTCTAGAACCAAAGAAGAGCTGAAAATCATTCTTAAAAAACCTAGAAAAGCAAGCCCTTGCAGTTGGACTACAAGTAAATGAGAAGAAAACGAGCTACATGAGTTTAGGTAATAAACCTCAAATAGACCAAGGCCTAGAAACTACTTCGCTAGATAAGAAGAGGAAATACAACTTCAAACTAACTGATAGTGTAGTGTACTTAGGTGCCGAAATATCCAGTAATGGTAACCATACCAAAAACATCCTAAGAAGAATTGCTGCGGAATCCAGATGTGCTGGTGCGCTGAACAGTATTTTAAGAGAAAAAGACCTTTCGAGAAATTTAAAGTTGAAACTATATAAAACAGTGATAAGACCGATAGTGTTGTTCGGAAGTGAAGCGTGGGTTTTGACAATGGAGAACATCAAGTGTTTGGAAATATGGAAGAGAAGAGTGCTAAGAAGGATGTTTGGAGGAATCAAGGAAAATGGAAGTTGGAGAAGAAGAACTAACGCTGAGCTGGAAGAATTATTTCAAGACACAAGTATAAAAGTGAAAGTGCAACAAAGCAGATTACGATGGTTAGGGCACATTGGTAGAATGGGAGATGAAGAATTAACCAGGAAAATATTCAGAAGTGAACCGGAAGGAAGAAACAGAAAGGGAAGACCGAAGAAAACTTGGTGGGACTGCCTCAAAGAGGACATAAAGCAATACAAATTAGAGAACTGGCAGATCCTAGTACAGAACAGGAAACTATGGAGACAGAAGATCCAAGCCATATGCCTTTAGGACAGCAGTGCTGTCATATATATAATAGCCAGTCGCTTCAGTAGACGGTTGAATTTCTTAAGATCGTATCTCCATTCAGACTTTTCGTAAGTTTCGTTTTAAAAGAACTGCCTCCATCACCACCAATACGTTAACGTTATAACGTCTTTGCCTTTTCAACAGAAAGTGTACGTGTTGAATACGTTACAACGAAGTTTTCTTAAAGCCATTTTTTAGATGGTAATGTTATAAGCGCGTTAGGTTTTAACAACTTCAACCTGTTTTTACGCTACGTTATTTACGTCAAGTATTAACAATAGGACGTTACCTTTTTTTCTGAAAATCTTTATTGTGCCCTGCTCAATTGACAAAACGAAATCTCAAAGAAGATACGATAAC